>JBAKBP010011118.1:0-74071 GCA_037953745.1 Lithodes maja | reverse complement strand
GGCACCATTGCTATAACGAGCTAGGCTAGCGTCTTGCAGCTGCTGCTCACTAATGTCCCTGGGCGTCAATGCATCAAGATGGTTTTGTAATAAGACATTACCCCGGCTAGTAGGCTCTACTGCCTTAGTGGCTCTCGCTACAGCTCTTGCCTCACGCGAAGTCTTACCCAACTCTGCCTTGTTACGCACCATATCTGGGCCAGAATCAACTCCCGTGTTTATTATAGGTCCAAGTACCGAATCACCGAGAAGTGCAGCAGAATCAATGTCCCTTTTCCTGCCCTTAGCAACCTTCTCCTGATCCTTCCTCCACTGTCCCCGAGGTTGAGTGCTAGGCTGTGCAGGAGCCGCAGAGCGAGATCGGGTTACCACACAGGCCATCTCATCCTGTTGGCACCTCCCAACCCATTCCCGATTCTCACCATCCACGTCGGCCGCCCTCTCGGCAACGACTAAGGGTGGAGTCCCGGAAGTGGGCACCGCAAAGTCGTTGCCGAGAAGAAGGTCGACGCCCTCAACTGGCAAACACTCAACGATCCCTACATCCAGCTCCCTGCACACCTCTCCCACTCTCAACTCCAACCTCACAAGTGGGTATGACCTCGTAGCATTTATACCCTGCACCACAACAACTCTGGCCGCATTTATCGGTTTCCCTGTGAAGTTCCTCAACAAAGTTTGCGAAGCCCCCGTATCCCTCAGCAAGTCAACCCTCCGTAGTTCACTCCCCCAGCTCACAAACCCGTGCCCCCGATGGCCACAGAAAGTGTCCCGGACAGGTGTCGAGCCTTCCGTACGCTTCTTTACCGCGTGTGCCTCAGCTGCTGACAACCTACCCCGGGCAGTTGCTGCAGCCTTCAGAGACACACCGATACTGTGAACCAATGACACCGGCTTAGCGGGAGTGTTACTAGGGCACTCACGTGAATAATGGCCTAGCTTCTGACATTTGTAACATTTCACATCCCCAATGGGCTTCTTCCCTTGTGCGGGCGAAGAAGGGGCCTGACCTTTAGTAAACGGGAGAGGCTTGTGTTTGTAGGTGTTATTAGGTGCAATGCATTTAGTGTGGTTATGTGTGTCATAGGATTTGTTATTATCAAAAACTCTGGTGGGTGGGGTATAGCGCCCCTTCTGCCCTGACTCAGCCCTCTGAGCGGCACCGCAACCACGAATCAATGATAATCTGAGGTCTGCCATCTTGGCAGCCTCCTCTACTGTCTTGGGACATTTTTCCTTAATGTTCAGCGTTAGATCGGTTCCAGTACATTGGTAAAACTGTTCCAGATAGAAAAGTTGCTTAATTTCCTCAGCCGACTCTGCGTGCTCGGACCGAAACCAGTTATTACCTGCATCTGTTAAGTCCCGTGCGTGCTCCATAAAACTGACGTCGCTCTTCTTATTCACGCCACGGAACTTCAATCTATAAGTTTCGGGTTGCAGTTCGTAGGCCCGGAGCACAGCCTCCTTCACCAGTCCATACACTACACTCTCGTCCAGTGACAGTGCATCGTAGGCTTTCAACCCCTTACCCACTAGACGTGATGAAACTAATGCTGCCCATTTAACCTCCGGCCAGTCATACTCACGACACTTCTTTTCGAAACGAGCAAAAAACTCAGTCACTGCTGTCTCATCAAATGCGGGTACTAACTTAATTAAATGCGAAAGTGAGTCTGTAACCCAGTGCCCACCACCGAGATGACGCCCCGTGGTCTCTACTCTAGACTTCTCGACATCCATTTCAGCCTGGTACCTGGTTGCATCCTGATTGGCTTGGATTCTAGCAACCTCTATGCGTTCTATACTAGCCTGTTGTATCTGAGTCTCCTGCAGCTTAAACTTAGCTAGTTCTAGCTGAAATAACATCTCAGGAGACAGGCCTGGGGGGGGAGAGCACAAAATGGGGGATCCACACCGAGACGTGTTTACGGGTAAGCCAGCTTGCCCTTGAGAACCCTCCTGCTGCATCGTGCTAAGACTCGCTGGCTGAGGGCCCAGCTCAGGGGTAGAGTGGAATGGAGGCTTGGAGGGAACCCCCCAAGACCCCACTCCACCCACCGCCCCATCGCCATCACCCAACAAACATGCCACCAAATTCTTCTTGGGCCAACTGTCAGGACAGTCCCGCCCCAATACCGTGGCTAAACAGCGAAGACCGTAACAATCAATAGCCTGCAGGCGCTGTTCGGTCAAAGGTGTCTGCAAAAATGCCCGGGCATCCCTCTCTCCACTTATAACACTCCCCTCCCTAAACATCTGTTGTACTTGCTGGTTACTAGGCTGTACCGTGTTATCCTCCCCCGTAAATGATGAGTCATTAGACATAGTGCTGGTTATACAATTGCTGTTCATAAAAAAAAAGAAGTGCTTATTACTAATTGCAGTCTCGACTCACAAAATGTTAAAGATGCTTGAATGACTCTACTCTAGACACCCCCAACGAAACAATCTGCAAGTCCACCAATACAATAATGACACAATAAAAATTCCTCCAATATGCAAGAAAATTCTAGCCAGCTCTACTAGGTAGCATAGAATAGTTCTCCAAAAAAACATGTGATAGGATACTACTGAATCTTGTGCAAGGTCGCCATTTTGTTACGGCTGGATCGGCAATACATATTCGGGATTCTTGATCGTAGGACAGAAATGGCTTATGTGACAACGACACGCTCGATTCCAGTCCCAAATACTATATGCTCCAGACAACAAAAGCACCAACGCCCTACAGAGTTATCGTCTATGGTAACGAGGTACCTTAACTCGGCGAAAGTGTACAACAGGGGTAGGCTATATGGCTAAACTCCCTCAGACATTTATAGGTTACGTTATTACTAAGAAATGCAATACTCAAGAAACTACGTTAATATTAAGCCTCTAATGATGTAGAATAGAAGCAGGCTAAAGGTAGGATAGTGAAATGCTAAATAACAAATGTACACGCCTACTTGAAAGCGTGTGCACTAGAATAACTGTCCCCTACTAACATGCACTAGCATGTAGCATACAAGATGTTCATGATCCAGTAGATACCTAATAATACACATGGAAGGAACATAAATAGTAGTCACTTATTGTAATAATGAATCTATACTTGGAATAACTAAAAGGTTGCAGGCAACAGTACTGCGCCGGTAGCCTACTACCGCATAGGCTACTTCGCTTCTCTCACTCTGTCTCCCCTCTGAGTCCGTATGCGCCCTACGCAACGGAACTCCGGACACAGCAGCAAAACGACAGTGCAGTTAATTGATACATGAAAGTATTAATAGTGTTGTCTTGTGTGTGAGTAATGTGTACTGTAAAGTGTTTTACATACATAAACTTAAAGAGAGCTGCAATGCATAGTAAAATAAAGATATCACCCACTCATCATCCCCATGTGTTCTAGCTAGCAGGCCAAGTCACAGGAACAACGAGTCCCAGTACCGAAAGCGAGAACCCAGGAAAAGACTGTAGAGAACACAAGGACAGATAAATTACGTTACTCTACTATACCGGCACTACGAGCGAGCTGTAGTCTCTGGTACTGCACTCGCTCCTGGCTCGGTAGGCAAATCAAGGCTAAGTCCTCACCCCTCTACAGACAACTCCTGGGCATGGTCGGGCTCTTACACATGGCACTAGTCTAGTCACAAATTGGATGATGAGCTGGGCATATAACTCGTGAACATGTAGAACGTTCACCAACTATCCTCATCAAGAAGATCGCTGTTCACATTAACCCCTTAAATCTAATACATGTAAATATATGCTTGTCCTAAGAGTAATACGAGAGGTGAGTGCTGAAACTCCTTTAGGACCTCAAGGGAAGGTTATGCATTTAAATAGAGAGAAGAATGAAATGAGAGTAATGTCGTCAGAGAGAAAGAGTGCAACCGTGAGAAATTGGGAGAGAGGGCAAGGGATGTTAGAAGCTCAAAGGTTCTAGGCAACCTGATCATGGAACACACAGCGAGCCTCCATGCAATGTGCAGTACGACAACATGGGCAGCCAGGCAGCATATGCAGGCGGCAATGTACTACCAACCCTGTCGCACCTAGCTATAAGCGCAGGGCTGCCAACCGGTCCATACGTCTGGCAACCATTGCTACCCTCTCGCTCTGAAGTCTAACTCACTCTCTCTCTCTGAATTCCTATTATCTCATCTATCAACTTCTCTATTGATACTACATATTAAATGGAAGGTCTCGACATGGCTTAAAACAAAACCCACCACTGGTTAGCAAATGACGAGACCTTTGCAGAGATACAAAGAACATAGTTATACGTTGTCACACTCAATATAAGCAGCCAACACGGCACACGGCCACGCACCGTGTCGGCACACGGCACAGTGGAGTACCAAGGAGTACAATCAGGTTGCGTTGCCACGCACTGGGCGTCACAATATATATATATATATATATATATATATATAAATATATAGTAAATGTTGTTCCCAAAAATATACCATCAAAATTACAGGGCGTAATATACAGGGAAAAAGAAGTTAACCCCCTGGACCCCAAGTGATTTAATAAAAAAAGTACACTCTAGGACCACCCACTTGTCAATTTTTGTTTTTTCCTGAAAACACAATGAAGGAAAATACACAAAAAAACGCTCACCTAGGGCATTTGGGGATCCTGGGGGGTGGGGGAAAGTCACAATTAAGAATGTGTGATAGGTAGGCAAAATACTGGAAAATCACTCCCCTGCGCGCCCACATGCACGCGGCTGGATATTGGGGCTGCCAACCATAGGTATTGTTACGTGAGATCCTAAAGCAGTTCCCTTACAAATCTAAACCATCGAGGTGCCATAGGACAAGAGTAATTAAGGCGGACGCAACCATTGCGTCCCTGGTACTGTGGGTGACATAAATAGGCGACGCATAAAGTACGTCCCTGGGATCGAAGGGGTTAATAGACATTTTAATAATGTAAATGAATCCAAACCCATACCATGGACGAAAATAGGCGATAAATGTCCGAACACATATCTACTACTTCCCAACCACCCAACACACACAATTACGCATACACACACCATCAAACTAATGCAAAGCAAAAAAAGGGACCAATATCCCCCTCCACCAATGTACAGGCAGAGTCTTTTACAATGAGTCAGGAGGAGGTACTCAATGATGATTTATTTGTATTATGGGCTTAAGAAGTGGGGAATGAAGGTCCATGAGGTTTTTATATTGATGCAATATTATGTTATTATTATGTAATTCATCAAATGTAATGATTGTATCCCTATTTCTGTACCCCTGTTTCTGCTACAGAAATATTATGATGCATATATCTCATTATATTATCTGCTCAACAGGTGGCGTTGTGTGTGTGTAAGTGTGAGAGTCCGAGTGTAGGGGGTGAGACAGTGAAGCACAGGAACGAGGTGGCTTCAGAGATGGGGTCGTTTTCGGGCCATGAGTGAGCACCGTGCCTCATGTGAAGGCAAGATGGCAGGTGCTCGTTGTACTCTACGTGCTTCACATGTCTCACTCCCTCGACTGGAACAAGACCTCACAGACTTCACTGTTCATTGTAAAGCGGTGAATGTTAAGGCTCTCAGCCTATGACCGAGAGGAAGTAAGTTGGAATATAGAAAAAAAACAAAAAAAAACAAAATTAATGGTACAAAATAGGAAATTTCTTATTTAGAAATGTTTACTTTTTTGTCTCTGTATTTTACGCCCTGTAATTGTGATGGTATATTTTTTGAACACCCTATATGCATATATATATATATATATATATATATATATATACACTCAACACTGCCTGTATACTTAAAGGATCTCACATGTTCCGTCTCCTAACCATTCAGCCATATTTCAGTTGATTATATTATTCATCTCAAAGACCATATCTGTGCACTTATCCAAATTCACCTTCAAATTCTGATTCTCACACATCGTTCCGAATCCACTTATCCTTGCAGCTCCCACTCATCGTTGCTTAACAGCACGGTATCATCCGAAAATGGCAGCACAGGCAACTTCTACTCATTTCCCTCTTATCATTGTAACTCCAGTATCCACTGCTCTCCCTTGAACCTGTTTAGGAACTCCATCCATGAATAAATTGAACAACCATGGAAACATGAAACCTTATTTCAACCCAACTTTCAAATCAAAGAACTTGCCTAACTCGCCCTCCATGTGCACCTGCCACCTTTGCACTCTCATATATGCTCTCTACTGCCCTCAGAAATTTGCCACCTACTTCATAATATCTTTAGGACCTTCCACATTCCTTTTCTCTCCAATCTGTCATAGGTTTTTTCTAGATACAGGAAAGCTGCACATATCTTTTCACCCTTCTCCAGAAGGTTCTCTACTATGCATCTCAGATAAAATATCTGGTCCACACATCATCTTCCTCTACTGAAACCACCTTGTTCCTCGCCCACCAATTCCTCTGTCATTCCTCTCACTTTCTATTAATATCCTATCATATACTGTACCTTTCCTACTCTACTAAGGAGACATATTCTTCTGTAGTTTCCACACACTCCCCAGTTCTGCAGTGGAATAAAGATGACACTTTGTTGTTAATTCTACCGCAGGATTTATCACTTCGGTAAAGACTCTGTATCTCTTAAAATTTCCCATACTTTTATAATCATGCCTTTTCAAACAAAACGAAGATCAGTCAACAAAATCAAACGCCTTAAGATAATCTATAAAGGCGCAAAATAGTTTTCTTTTGTGAGTATTATAAAATTGAATTAGACTAGAAGCGTGAACATATGATCCAAAGTGCTATATCCTTGTCTAAAGCCTTCCTGTTCATTACCTAATAGACTCATGCTTGTCATAAAACTCTAATATCTTTAATAGATTAGCGACGTAAATACTTTGCCAAGACAGTTCAATTTCGTAATATCTATGTAATTATCAACAACATTGATGTGTCCTATATTATGTAGACTGGTTGTATTATACCCATTATCCAACTGGTATGGATAATTGCATTAACAAGTACGATATTGAATAGCTGCTGAACAATTATCAACATAATATCGATGTGACAATTATAAATAAATAATTTAATACTATTGTCTATGTCTGAAGATGCATTATGTTTAGCCTTTTAACATAAGATATATCTTCCTCGACCATAAAGGGTTCATATGAATCTTTGTTTTAAAAATAATTGTATATTTTTGTATGTTGTACTTTCTAGACAGTCTAGACTATAATGAACTTGGAGCATTTAAAATTAATTCATAGTTGTTGTTTAGTTCATTCAAAGTATACTGTATATACTTATATAATATTTTCGACGAAATATTACATAGCAAATGTTTACGCCAACACACGTGGTAAATAAAGCCAGTGATATAAAAAATAACGAACTAGTTAACATATGCAAAAATATGACCTCGTTTTTAACTTGTTACAGGAAAAAATCTTGATTAAGAGAACCATGAAAAATGAGAACAGAGAGCAGAAGCAAGAGTCATACCCCTTTCCTAACCAATAGTTTTATGCGTGGTGTGGTCACTGGACGAGGGTGTTGTAGGATCTTATGGCTTGCAGGAAGTTGCTATGCTGCCCAGGGTCACCTTTTCATAGCATTATTATTTGCATTATTATTTGTTTTGCCACATATATAGCTGCTACCAGTAGTTCGTCTACAGTTTTGTCGATGTACTCTGCGCCTTTAATTTATCTATGTTAATGATAATATGTGAGAGAGGCGTAACTGAATTGATAGCATTACCGACTACAGTTACGAATTTTGTATATTCAAATTCTCATCAATGCCGTTTTTTTCTTCTGAGGTGAACATAGCCTTCATGCTCTTCAGTATCTACTGTAGCAAATTTCCAGTAAAGAAGATGACAGTTCACATACGAAGATACTGTACTGAAGATAAGACAACTCCCTACAGGTAACAAGTGACATATGTCAAAATATGATGCTGCCATCTAGTGTGACAAAAATGAAACAACCAAGATCTCAATGTTTCGTTAAATAATCTTGTAAAGTTACAGTATATTGAGCAGCCTATAGTATCGAGATTATGTATCATTAGCTAGCATAATTGTGCCATATATCTTGTCATAACCAAGAAGGATGTAATTAGTTAGTTAAAATGGGACTTTAGAGGCTATCAACCCATGAGGATTATTAAGCCCACCTTAAAGTCAAGAAGAACGTGACCGGAGTCCCCGAGACCCACAAATTTATACCCCAAGGTATACTGAGAATATAAACCCAGTTGTCCTGCTCGGGAACCCCAGACGTCTTCCTTAATCGCGACCAGGACTAAAGCCCCCGTTCGAGAACTCCAGTCTCTTCTGTGAGAAGGATCTAATAAGGAGTAATAAGCTAAATGGGCTCCCAATTGATCCCTAGCTTTGACTAAGCACCCCTGCAGATGGATCTGCCATCGGTGGTGCATCGTCTGCATACTTACTAATGGCACTGAGAGGCCAGATGGCGTGGTGGCAGATACAAACATTGCACCAAAACAACACAGTCACAGCTGTGTTGTTTCTGGAAAATGCAAACGGAACCAAAATAATTTCATATATCACTTCTTTCCCAAAGGTAAGGTGAAGTGCTTAGTCATAAGTAGGGCGTATATACGAGTATACAGTATAATTATAATATACTCACATACAAGTATAATTTATATCATAGATGACTGAATACAAATTCCAACTACAATATCTGGGTAAATAGCTGGCCCATGAATGCTGACATTTGTGTCATCACAGATATTTGTTATGGCTCAAGAACTTTGACATCACCAACCTGAAGACGAAAGCACCTGATCAGTTGAACAAGGCCCGTGTTGTGGGAAGCAGCCACTTCTCGGATGACCAGTATAGCGGGGTTGGCCGTCTGACGTCTGGTGCTACACAATTTTCAGATGTTTTTAACAATAAAAATAAATCGCGCTACATTTACCTTTGGCAGCGATGCATGAGTCTAGCGGGATATTCCTGATACCCCCCCGTGTCACGGCCGCCTGGCTGGAGAGCGGACGGGGGCCTGCCGCGCTGCTGCTCACTCGGACTCGTCTGCACTGGCTTTAAAAGCCTGTAAACAAATTGCCGAGGCATTCCGGAATGTCTCCCGCAGCCAATGGGTTACATATCGAAAAAACTCATTATATGGTGTTTAACCCATTGCCTGCGGGAGATGTTACCGAACACCATGGCAATTTACAGCAAATTAAAGGATTTTAATGCCTCTTAAAGCCTGTATGATGTGTGCAAGGGAACGGGAGCGCAACGGGCCACACGTGTTTCCCCCAGTCAGCCGGCCGTGGCACTGAAGGCTCTGAGTCAGAGACTCACAACATATACAGCACTGCCAAAGGCAAATGTAGCGTGACATTAGCGATAATTGCTCATTTTAGCGAATGTCTATGGCAGCGCTGCGGGTGAACCCCACAAGCTACAAAGCTCTTTTTGGTGTCATTTTGAAGCTATTGTCTTCTAGTGTTTGGCTGAATACATTTCATTTCATTCAGACACTTGTTTAATCAATCAGGAGTGCCTGAATGAGCCCTAATATGGCGGAAATAGGCGGAAATATGCCCGCAGCCAAAATGTTAAAATGAAAGGAAAGTGAGTAAAAACAAACATAAGTGGCTGTATCAATGATAAATCTTTGAAGAGAGTAGAAAACTCAAAATTCTTGGGGGTAATTATAGATGACAGAATTCAATTATCTTGGAAATAACATATTAAATATTTGAAAAACAAAATCTCTAAAGGCATAGGAATTATATGTAAAGCCAGAAAACTACTAAATATATCAACTTTAGTGACATTGTATAATTCTTTTGTATATTCGTATATTACCTATGGGGTAGAAGTTTGGGGTAATGCAAGTGAAATAAATATTAAACCTATACATATTTTACAAAAACGAATAGTAAGAATAATTACATCAGATCATTGCTGAGAACATTCAGCACCATTATTTAAATCCTTAAAGCTATTGCCATTTAACCATGGTTATGTTTCTTCAGTAGCTAAATATATGTTTAAGATAATGAAAGTTCTTAATCCAAACTTTTTTAACCCGGCGAGCGCGCGCAGGGTGTAGTGAACACCACACTTCTGGGCGGCAATATTAACCCATACCATACCGTAGGATACAGTAATAAAAGCCCCTGCAGTCCCAAACTCTGTGTCAAAAATGGCAGGAGAGACCACCTTTTCACCTCAAGAGATGGAGCAAGACTGGCCCAGTCACGCTTCAGTGGGTCTAATATAAGCTGAGAAGTGTTGCCAGACCGGTAGCAGTGCTTAAACAGTTGTGTTACCAACTACAGGGTTGTACAGGCAGTTACAAGGAAAGTACATTACTGACGAATATACTCGGGCCTGTGACTGGGAAGTTACTTATCTGCTGACGAATATACTCAGGCCTGGGACTGTAAGGGTTAAGCTCCATTCCCACCTAAAATCGTCATTTTACGATAAATATCGTTATTACTTATTCATATGCGCCTATTTTACGTTTAGTATGAAGATAGTAATATGTAACAATAATAAAACAAGTGGGAATAGTGTTAGGATGGTGAAAATCGCGAATTATTGCCGAGCGTTCATTCATGAGGTGAGAGACAGGGGAGGCCCACACCCTTCTCTCTCTAAGCTTGGAGAGTGCCTGAGGCCTGTCTCTCTCTCTCTCTCTCTCTCTCTCTCTCTTTCCCACGCATAGACACGCACAAGACCACAGCCTAGGATCGGTTTGGAGATGTTTACACAAAAATATACCAATGAATAAGGGAATAACAGGGAAAATAGGTGATAATTGAAGGGGAGGGGGGGAAGGGGGGGTGAGAGGAGGGAAGGAGGGGATTTTTATAGATCTGGAGTAGTGATAGGAGGTATGGAGGGGAATTATCTCGCTTAATAACCATTTCAATTGTTTTAAGTGCTACTGGGTCTTTTTATTTTGTTTTGTTTAGGCCTTACCTCTTAACCCGGCAAGTATTGAAAGACTAATAAGAGTTTTACCGTTGCGCTGCAGAAAGCCTAATATAATCCAGGATTTTGAGCGCTTAACAAAACCGCGGGCTTACAGCCAGGCGGCTGCAAATTGGTGTGGCTGTAGTACAACTTGGCAACTCTCGATACCACCCCACCACACGCTCGGCCCGCACTCACTCAAGCGGTACACAAGCACTTTTGATGGAGCCTAGACGTCCCTCACACTCTCGCCCTCATGACACAACCAGCCCTCCTTCTGGTGGTGTCAGCGACCGTGGAAGACAGAGAGTGGCTGCTAAAGACCCGAGCTACCATTACTACGGCACGAGTAGCTCCGAGGACGAGGAACCTGCACGTAAAGCACATAAAACACGTGCAAGCACGGGCAGTGCACAGAGGTAATTGTCTTTCGGGGACAGTGCCACGACCACCCAGGCAACTGCTACCACCACCACTGCCACCACCGACGCAGGAGGCCGCCCTGGGACTCCAGGACCTGCGGGGGCCACTGGGAAGACAGGGAAGGGCATGGGTAAACAAACTTTTACCTCTGCCACTACCACCGTGCCACCACCACCACCGCCAGCCACCCCTGCCGCCGCCCCTGGCCCTGCCCCTTCCCCTGCCAAAGGGAAGAAAGGGACGAAGGGCAAGGCGACAAAGGCGACAGGGACCACCATAATATTGCCATCCAGGACCTCTGCTGGCCCTGCCGACGCCACCCCTGCCGGCCCTGCTGCCCCTGCCACTGCCCATGCCCCTGTCCCTGCCAAAGGGAAGAAAGGGAAGAAAGGGACGAAGGGCAAGGCGACAAAGGTGACAGGGACAACCATAATATTGCCATCTCGGACCTCTGCTGGCCCTGCCGACGCCTAATATACAGCTTACTGCCGTGGCTGGCCTTGGACAGCGACACACAGACTTTCCTCCCTCCCACCCTCCCTCTCACCCACTCACTCACTCCAACTCTCCCCTAAACACATTCATAAGGGTTATATATCGCATAATTGGTCTATATGCGGTATATTCATTGTAATATGGGTCGCCTACATATGTACACGTACTTTATATATAGCATGACAGTGCTGAAAATACGATATATACGTGATATTACAACCAACAGACCCTGTACTCCCCTTCAATCCTTCATACCTTCCTGCGTAAACTCTCTCACCTCAGTTCCCGCCTCTAATCTCTCTCATAATTCGCTTATATGTCTCATATTTGGTCTATATGCGGCATATTCCTTGGTATATGGGTGGCCTACATACGTACACAAACGTACATATATGTACATATACTCTACATAGCATAAAATTGCTCAAAATAGGATACATATGCGACATTACGCCCTAACCTGCCCTCCCCTCCCTCTACTCCTACCCCTGGGCGCGCGGATACTCACCCGGGAAATCTTGCCGTGAGATGACAATCTGGCCGCGCGATGCCATTCGCTCCACTTTTTTCAATTACGGACCACCCCCGCCACCCCCCCCAGATATATTTTGGGGGGTCAAATATATATGGCTCGATGCTCGCGAACATTCCCTACACGTTGATGTACTTTTCATCGATATTTGCAAGGGGCTCCCAAATCGTCATACCTCCGCACAGAGGTGCCTGTATACTATAGGGGGTACGCAGCGGAGAGGTTAAGAGGGTCCTCGCCCTTGCCCACCAAAACCTCTTAAGAGTGTTCTCGCCGTTCCCGGGTTAACCCCTAAACGACGACCGTTTTTTATTGATGCTTTTGTGGTTCAATGCGACCGTCCTCAATAGATCCAGAGCATAAAATAAACCTTTAAATCATCCCAGTGGCACTCAAAACAAAGCAATTTGTGATTAGGTGATATAATTCCCCTCCATTACTTGCTACCACTCTTCCATATGTATCCCCCCCCCTTTTCCCCCCTCCTCAATTATCAGCTATTTTTCCTCTTATTACCCCTTCTATCGGGTAATTTTCCGCACAAATTTCCCTCACACGGGCGAGGCAGCAAGAAATCCTTGCAACACAGAGACTTCTACTGTAAGGCCTCAGTGTCGCGCTAGAGCTCGGAGAGGGAGGGTGTACGCCACCTGGCTTCTTGCCTCATGATACGACCGGGCGGCAATAATACGTTTTTTTCACACCCCAAATGATATTCCCACTTCTTTTATTGCTCTTAAATTGTCATGCTCATATTAAAAGTAAAATCGGCTCATATTGATAAGTAATAATTGTATATAATTATGTTAAATATGACGATTTTCGTCAGAACTGAACCATATACCTTCGCACGGCGGTACCCTTTGAACTACCATAGCTTCGCCATTTAACACTTAAAGAGCGTGGCCCGACTTAAGTCTGTATCTAAAAAGCAGCAAGTTAGGAGCATTATTAAGGTTTTTAAAGGGTTAAAATCGAGTGCAAATGGCCGGGAGAGCAGCAGGCCACACGGCCGACACCCAGGGCTTACCGCCGCCCACTGACTCACGCTCCCTCTGTTCTCGAGAGGCCGGCAGTGTAGCCAGTAGTGAGTGTAGCTGGAAAAAATATGCCGCTATACGCTAAACTCCCATGTTGGTGGTACCACTGCATCAAAACGACGAGTGCTACGTAGCTCGTTCTGGTCTCATTTTGAAGCTTGTAGCGCCTATTTTTTTGCTGAATACATTTCTTTTCATGCAGATACTTGATTGATCATTCAGGAGGGCCTAAATATGCCCAAACTAGCCCAAAAAACCCCGCTAGATGAGGGTTAAAGGTTAAAGATATGTTTCCATCGAATGCAAACATACATCACCATTTAACCAGGCAGAGTCATAAACTACATACTCCCATAGCCAGAACGAATGTAATGAAGAGAAAATTTAGGCACAAAGGAGTTTTTATATGGAACAATACAATGGATAAAATAGATGTAGATCGTAGTCTTAAAATATTCAAAAAGAGAATTAGGGACTATTTATTGCATAGTGAAATAGATAATAGAGTATGAACATGATTAGACTAATATCCAGTATTCGAGAATGGATAATAAGTCGTAGGCGTGTGCATAAACCTTTAACCGTCCTGGTGGTGTAATGGTTAAGGTGGCAAAAATATGTGTGTGATAACCCGGGTTCGAATCCCGGTGGATCATATATACTTTAATTAATTTCATTGGGGGTGTGGTGGTGAGATTAATAAAAATAATATTATTAGTAGGTTTAGGGATATTTCTTCGAGAGGCCGGTCTATATGATCTGTGCCCCATGAATATTCTTTCCTCTCACTTAAACAGTAGGCTACCATAGTGCGGTTGGGAGTATGAACATGATTAGACTAATATCCAGTATTCGAGAATGGATAATAAGTCGTAGGCGTGTGCATAAACCTTTAACCGTCCTGGTGGTGTAATGGTTAAGGTGGCAAAAATATGTGTGTGATAACCCGGGTTCGAATCCCGGTGGATCATATATACTTTAATTAATTTCATTGGGGGTGTGGTGGTGAGATTAATAAAAATAATATTATTAGTAGGTTTAGGGATATTTCTTCGAGAGGCCGGTCTATATGATCTGTGCCCCATGAATATTCTTTCCTCTCACTTAAACAGTAGGCTACCATAGTGCGGTTGGGAGTATGAACATGATTAGACTAATATCCAGTATTCGAGAATGGATAATAAGTCGTAGGCGTGTGCATAAACCTTTAACCGTCCTGGTGGTGTAATGGTTAAGGTGGCAAAAATATGTGTGTGATAACCCGGGTTCGAATCCCGGTGGATCATATATACTTTAATGAATTTCATTGGGGGTGTGGTGGTGAGATTAATAAAAATAATATTAATAGTAGGTTTAGGGATATTTCTTCGAGAGGCCGGTCTATATGATCTGTGCCCCATGAATATTCTTTCCTCTCACTTAAACAGTAGGCTACCATAGTGCGGTTGGGAGTATGAACATGATTAGACTAATATCCAGTATTCGAGAATGGATAATAAGTCGTAGGCGTGTGCATAAACCTTTAACCGTCCTGGTGGTGTAATGGTTAAGGTGGCAAAAATATGTGTGTGATAACCCGGGTTCGAATCCCGGTGGATCATATATACTTTAATTAATTTCATTGGGGGTGTGGTGGTGAGATTAATAAAAATAATAAAAATAATAAGATAGTTTAGTGTGAACATGTCATTTTGGTGAAATCGTATATGATGGTATTAGGGTTTCGTTTCTCCTGCACTAGTCCTTTTGTTACTGACCAATAATGAATTATTAGGGGATATATGCCGGATGGCATTGTCTCAAAGTTAATATCGTATATCTATGTGTAAAAATGTAACTTGATGTACTTTGTGACGATAAACATTTTTGAATTGAATTGAATTGCTTAATGTACTGCTTAGCTACCATACAAAATATTACCATTCCTATTATTTGTTATTAATATATACAGGGTGGTCCATAATTATAGGTTTGCCAAATTTCGCGATATGAATATATAGAAGACCTGTTGCATAACAATTTCAATAATCGCAACCATTAAAGTAATATTGAAGGTTTTACATAGTGGTCTCCCCCACATCACTACAGTAATGGACTCGTTCATGTCAAATGGTTTCCAACTACATGTAGTCCGATGTGGGATAAATTGTCTTTAATCAGTTTGTAACCTACAAGATTATAATATCTTGATTATTGTATGGTAAAATAAGCACATTATATGAGGGTTGGATAGGCCCTTTGACAGCTGGGTAAGCCATATGGGGAAAATAAACAAGTAAATACCATTTTCAACTTACAAAATATCTGTAGTGGTTGAGATTTGTTTGTTTTATCCTAAATATCTTATGCTTATAATTATATACATGAAACCCAATCCCAAAGAGTGGCACACCTATTGTGGGACACCTTGTAAACTTGTAAATAATACAATTATTATGTTCTATCCAACAACCAAATTGAGAACCTGAGAATGATAAGGTACCACTTGCCGTAAACAAATATTGCATTTTTGTTTTCCAAATTTAGTACAAGATCTGTACTATATTATTATATAATTTGCATAACAATAATACTAACGGTACGGTAATACATTATAAATGATAACATGGTTATAATGGGAGTGTTCATATAATTACTTAAATATCTATATATCAGGAAGTAAGACAGGCATTGCATTGATTGTTTTGTTCTGAATGTAGTGGAAGGTCTATTCTCTAATATCATGCCATTGACACGACAATAACTTGATATATAGATATTTAAATATTAATAATGAACACTCCCATTATTACCAAAGTCAATGTTATCCTTAATACTGGTATTACTGTTAATATTGTTGTTATGTTAATGATATTATATTATAGTAAATACCATTCACTACATTTGGAGAAGAAAACAATATTGCAATACCTGTCTTATTCCATGAGTTACACATATTTAAATGTCGCCAATGTTTCTATCTATTCTATCTATATGCTCAGGCCCAATCCCCATTTTGGGGGTAGCCGACTCAAGACAGAGCAAGAACAGGGAAAACAAAAATACAACATAAAACAACAAATAAACACAGATAAAAATCACAAACTCACACACATCCAGGTCACCCAGGAGAAGACCCAGAGACCAGGGTCACCAAGGTCGCTCCAGCACTCCCCCGGCCCCCGACCACCCGGAGAGGTTCCGATCTCGGCAGGCAGACATGCAGCGGAGCCAAAGCCACAAGCCCTCCCACCACACTTCCAGGCGCACCCTTCATATTAATCGTCTCCCCGGGCCAGGCGCCTGATGGACTATTATCTAGTCCAACTTGCGCCCGACCCCTTACTCCAAATGACCACGTGTTCACTCAACTATTCACAAGCATTTTCCATTCACTCCTGTCAATGTTTGAAGGCGTTTTTTTTTTTTTTTTTTTTTTTTTTTTAACGATTGGTGGTACTGTAGATTCTCAGCACCTTGTATAATATGGGAACATTCATGTTTGTTACTTTACTATCAATTATTTGTTCATGTTTCTCTAACATCTCGTTTATTAACACCTGCATATCATGCATGTACTTGTTATCACTCTTTGCTCATGTTCACACCACTTACTAAAAATAATATTATCGATTCATATTCCTCTTATATATAGATTTATGGATTAAGTATTGATGGGTAAGTATGTTTGTACAAAATCAGAAATCCATAACACCAACCGATGTTTTTCTTGAGATCTATCCTATATACCAGACATACTAACCCTTTATATTTGCTTTAATTCACTCTTCTTATATAAATCATCGGAAATTATTATATTAAAAATATATACATAATAATAATACAATTAAAATACAAAAATTGACAGGAACGCAATTATAAAGTATGTAGCAGCATAAAAGCTTCTGCATTTATCTCATATATTTTTTGCCTGGTACAGAAATAAAGTTAGATATACACCAATATAGATATCTAAATATAGATATACACCTGCCTTCATGCAGGGACGCACAAACCCTGTATTGAGATAACATAATTGTGAGGAAAAATAAATGCCACTAAATCGGCTGCAAGTAGGAAGGAAAAATGCTGCCAAATCCATTAAGCAATTTGACTTCGACTCGGGAGTTATGTGAGGCTGAGGATGGCAGGGGTGGTGGAGGGAGGGGACTGAGGGAGGTGGTTGGGGGGCTGAGGGAAGGTGGAGGGAGGGGACTGAGAGAGGCGACTAAGGGAAAGTGGTGGGAGGGGGGGGGGGACTGAGGGAAGGTGGAGGGAAGGGGCGCCGCTAAGAGAAAGTGGGGGGGGGGGGGGGGCTGAGGGAAGGTGGTGGGAGGGGACTGAGGGAAGGTGGATGGAGGGGACTAAGAGAGGGTACTGAGGGAGGTGGAGGGAGGGGACTGAGGTAAGGTGGAGGGAGGGGACTGAGGGAAGGTGGTGGGATGGGACTGAGGGAAGGTGGTGGAAGATGACTAAGGGAGGTGGTGAGAGGGTACTGAGGGAGGTGGTAGGAGGGGCTGAGGGAAGGTGGAGGGAGGTGGTGGGAGGGGACTGAGGGAGGTGGAGGGAGGCGACTGAGGGAAGGTGGAGGGAGGGGACTAAGGAAGGGTGGAGGGAGGGGACTTAGGGAAAGTGGTGGGAGGGGACTGAGGAAGGTGGTAGGAGGGGACTGAGGGAAAGTGGAGGGAGGGGACTGATACATTGGCGAAGTTTTGACACTTTCGCTTCACATAATGTATATCATGATGTTCAAGTCATATTATAACCATTTTAAGAAATACACATGAACATTGGTGATAACTATTTCTATGCAGATACTCAAAAAGAAAGCCTAACCTAATGCCTTCTCCAGCCCAGTTTCTTTGTCCCCTTCCACCCCATTCTCTCTTGCTACCACACGTACAGCCAATCAACTCCTAGACGTCAGAGGTCCACCCACTCCGAGCGCTCGCTCGTCGTACAGATGACTTCCTACCTGCCTGCCCCCCTGCTAACTGGGAAGGCAAATTACCTGGGCAAACCGACATAGAGGAACAAAGACACAATAATAGCCTTAATCCCAAACACAAGGACCATTTTACCTCAAAGAACTCCAGGACCAAGAGGAGCAAGAAAATGAACAAGGATCAAGAGCAGCAGCAGTTTGGCAGGGCACTGGGTTCGGTCTCACCTGATCTTGCCTCCATGAGTTCACCAACCCTTGCTCAGGAAAACCCTCATTCGGAAAACCCTATGAGGCACATGAAAAGTTCAGTAACCCTTGCTTTCCAGATATTGCATTCAGCAACCCTTGTGTAGCAGCACCCTCATTCGGCAACCTCTGGCAGGTAACCAGAGAGCTCAGCAACCTTTGCTCTCCCCTTCGTGTTTGGCATCCCCTGCACAATCAACCCCAAGAAACTTAATAAGAAAAAGACAACAAAGAAAAAGTAGTACAAGAAGCAGAGGTCCCCAGTGAAGATGCCCAACAACAAAAAGAAGACAAAATGGGAGGTTTGACGTACCTCCCAACCTACCAAATAGGAAAACCTACTATTTGGTAGTAGTCTTGGAAAATCCAACGTCAAGGCTATTAACCTAATTGCAATGACGACTTGTCTATTTTGACTGCTATGTCATCATTCCAACCACGGTTATAAAGAAAACGTCTAGAGTCTACTCCTTATCTTGCTCTAGGAGACGTTGTACATTAACCAAAACTACCACCGAAGGTGAAAAAAGCATAGAAGAGAAGAAAAAGGGGTTTACCTTAGTTACCGCTTAAGGCCCATCCCGTGTTCCGTCATGTGCAGATCCCTGTCGAACGTGCGCATGAGCGACCCTCTCTTGTCATCACATCTCACGTCGGCAGAAGAACGCGGATGGGCAGGGGTCCGGCGTGTGGGAGGGTATTATGTACGTTGGATTTTCCAAGACTACTACCAAATAGTAGGTTTTCCTATTTGGTAGGTTGGGAGGTACGTCAAACCTCCCAATTTCTTAGTAGTCTTGGCAAATCCAACGTCAAGGCTGCATAACAAATAGGAGGAGGACATCCAAGCCCAACCTACCAAAAAAACCAATGCATAAAACAAAATTACGAATGACAAAGACACAATTTAAACAAGAGAGTTTAATAAAAGAGTGAACAACTGAGGAGTAGCTAAAAAGAACAGTTTTAACACATGCCCGTCATTCATAGTAATGCAAAAACATAGACTTGTCTGAAACCAAAAAGGTACTGTACCCAAAATTCCTTTTCTTCAAAAACCAACAAAAACACTGAACACAAGAACAAAACACAATTTTCAATGTGGCAAAAACACTTATGTACTGGAACAATACATAATCCCAAACTTGCAGTCCAGTGTTGCAAACCCGTACCCCCCCCCCCTTTGTCAAATAAAACAAAGGAAAAGAACGAGGGACAAGGGGGGAAGACCAGGGATCTTCGCCGGAGCACCAGGAAACACGACCCCCGAGAGCAATCACCGGCCGAGGGGGTCGAACACTGGACACGGAGAGGTAGGAGGAGATGAAGGAATTGATAGAAGACCACAAAACCGCTGAGGCGATGGCAGGGAAGGATCGACGTGGCAGGAACCGGAAGGAGGCAGCAAAGGATCTGACATCGTGCGCAGAACCCCTACAAACAGGGTGACGGGCACGAACGGTCCGACAAACGTGGCGGCCCATCTGCACCTGCGAGAGCCTCCCACCTGTCCGAGGAGACACCCATACAGCAGTACCCGAAGGCGGCGCCACAGACGCAACAGAGGAGTGCAAGGCTGACACCGGGCACAACACATGGCGAGGATGCCCACGCCGTAAAGCCTGGACGGCGAAAGGCTGGAAAACGGGGGCCTCCCTCCCATGCGTGGTAACAAAAGGAGGGGAGGAGGCGAACGAGACACCATGCAAGGACGGGGAGAATCGCACGCAGTCCCGGGGCCGTGACAATGCCGCTAGTGCAGACACCCGATTCCCAGTGGCCAGAGCGACAAGGAAGAGTGGACGCCCAAGCAACGGAACCGGCGTAGCGGCCCTTGTATACGTGGGTGAAGCCAGAAGGACCAGAGCCCGCCCCCAATCCCACTGCGGAGGGACCTGGCGCGGAGGCGGTCGATCCTGGAAGGCAGCCATCAGGAAGGAATCCAGCTCCTGTGGCGGAACGACAAGCCCAGCGACGGACCCAAAGACCCCCCGGACGGCAGACAAGTGGGTACGTATAGCGTCGATTGGAAAGCGACGTGTACGGAAGAAGTGAAACAAGGAGCGTAGGACGAGG
Source organism: Lithodes maja (assembly GCA_037953745.1). Classification (NCBI taxonomy): domain Eukaryota; kingdom Metazoa; phylum Arthropoda; class Malacostraca; order Decapoda; family Lithodidae; genus Lithodes; species Lithodes maja. The sequence goes on along the minus strand of JBAKBP010011118.1, from coordinate 53,396 downwards.
GAAGGAGAGTGGAAGCCGGAGACAGGTAGAGGGACCGGACTCGGGCACCACCGCGGCAACCGGGCGGACCAAGTCCGTGCCGGCCACAGAGGCGCGAGGAGCCAGACGCAGCCGTGGTACAGCCGCAGCTTCGCGAGGACTGGGCACATCAACAGCGCGTCTGGTGGCGGAAAGATGTATATCGACCGCCACCTGTACCAGGCTACCATGAAAGCGTCCGGACCCCCCCCGGAGCGCGAGGCCGGAGGGAGAGGTCCAGAGGCAACTGGCGCGGCACCCCCGATGCGAACAAGGTGACCTCCGGAACACCTCAGGAAGCCGCGAGGTCGGCGAACACACTCCGTTTCATCGCCCATTCTACAAGAACGCCCTGCCCTCTCGACAGGGCGGCCGCCCACAGGGTGGCAGGCCCGGGCAGGGAGGAGGCATGCATGGAGAAGGGGCGTCGGTCCGCGAGGAAGAACAACTCCACCGAGACTCCCAATAGAGTCAATGACCTAGAGGACCCCCGCATAAGGAAACAGGGGACAGCTTGTCTGAGTGTCCAACCCGAAGGCCACCGACTTACCCCGAAGGGCCAGCGCGTGGTCCCGCAGGAAGAACAAAGGAACCAACAGTCCGAGGGCATAGACGGGTAAGAGGAGGGAGACCCACCCATCTGCCGGGAAGTGGACGTCCCAGGTTCGATCGGGAACCTCACCCAACCTCGCTCGACGTATCTGTGGCTACCCTGACCGTTGGCGGGGGGGCGGTCCAGGGCACAGCCGCAGAGAGCGAGCCCCGAGCAACCCAGCGACCGAAGCGTCTACGAACGGTACGCGGGAGCGGCAGGAGCCGATCCATAGGGGCAACGGAAACACCGCGGTGCCCATGAGGAGGAGGCGGCGTAGCCAGAGGCTCCCTAAGGGAAGGGGCAGAGCGGCCCAATGCAGCGAACCCACGAACGAGTCCCAGAGCCACCCCGGGAGGGAGACCGAGTGCAACACGGCGAAGACCGTCCACCGAAGGTGCACCGCGGCCGGCAGACCCCGGGTCACCGTAGCGCCGGACAAAACCCATGCGAGACCGACCCATGGCACGACACGCGACGGGGTCAAGCGTGACTTGGGAACATCGAAGGGGAACCCTAACCGTGCGATGTTGCGAACGACTATGAGGGCGTCGCCAATGCACAGTCCTAGGGCGTCGGAAACTACCAACCAATCGGCCAAGGAAAACAGGATCTGGAGCCCGCTCCTGAGGAGAGGACCCAGAGCCTGCCCCACCAGTGCGGAGAAGATCTGCGGCGCGATGTGGAGACCGAAGGGAAGGCCGTCGAACAGGAAACACACGATCGGAAGTCCGAACGGCCAAGAATCGCTGGAAGCGAGGATGGAGAGGAATGAGCCAAGACGCATCCTGGAGGGCCAGCGACACTACCCACGACAGAGGGCACAGGGCCAGGCGTACCAGGGGTACCGGCAGCATCCGAAACCGTGTGTGCACGATGTGCCCGTTGAGGGCCGACAGATCCACCACCGGTCGCATCGCGTCGCAGTTCGTCGACGGTACCAGAAAGACACGGGAGAGGAAAACCGGGTGACCGGCGGTCAACTCCCTCGACGCTACCCAGCTCGGGCATGGAAGTGAACACGTGGGCCACCTCTGAAGAGATGGGCCGGCGTCGGTGACAAGAGCGGAGTGGGGGTCTGGACGGCCACCTCCAGGTGAGACCCCTCCGCACAACCCGCCGCCCCCAACGTCCCTCGCGGCTACCGAGGGGCGCAAGGGCGAAAACAACCCGAGGGAGCACCCGAGAGGAGGGGAGCGACCCGGTCGGCCAGGCGAGAAGGAGAATAAGGAGGCCGACCCAGAGAACTACACATTGTGTTGACGTGGAGGTACCCCCGGTACGGGCCGTGCGGGCATGAGCGCCACGTTGACCTCCTCTACGCCCCCCCCCAACCTTGTCGAAAAGGGCGGGCCACCCCAACCCCAGGCCGGCGCGGGGCTGACCCCGTCGAAGGCCGGCCGGAAGTGGAAGGCCGGCCAGCCCCGACACGGAGGGGATGAAAGGGGCAAGAACAGAAGTGCGAGGCGGAACCGACGCACTGGCCTGCAACGTCCCAGTCCTGCGCCCGTGCAAGGCGGCAGCACTTGCAGCAGCACCCCGAAGAGGACCGGCAGAAGGACGGGACTGAGAAGACCCCGCGCGCGGCACAGCGCGTCGGTGCGTGACGTAAGCAGGGTCCGCAACGACACAGCGCGGCGTCGCGTGTCGGAAGCAGGGGCCGCCGACAGAGAAGCGTAGCATTCCCAAGCATCCTGCTTAAAAAAAAACGACGTATATAGCGCAGAGTACAACAAACCCTGACGAATAACCAAGGGGGCCGGCCGGCAGAACGAAGACCGTACCGTTGGGCGTTGCCGAGTTGCCGCGCACAAAACCGTCTTCAGCTCGGGAACCAAAGACACCGCGAGCCGAAGGTGGACCCACTGAACGCGGTCCAAACCCTCGCGAAGATCGCCTGGCGCAGACGCCTCGAAAAGCCGCAGGTGGTGAACAGACGTCTGGAGGGAACCTAAAGACAAGACAATAAGTCCGTCACCCTCTGTCACAAGGGAAAAACCTTGGCGACAGAGGGCTGATCCGGGTGAGAGAAGAACGGGGTAGCAATAGAACCAAAGTTCAAGAACGGGCGCGCTCATCCAGGACCAGAACGCGCCGTCCAACCCACCGACAGACACAAGAGGAGGCAAAATCAGTGATGACTCCGGGGGAGGGACTGAAGGAGAGCCGTCGACGGATCGGTGTGTGAAGTTGAAAGCCTCAGCAAACCAGGCCACCAATGGGAGAGGGTGACCGAGCATGATGGCTAAGCCAGGCGTACCGGCGTCGCACAAACCTGTCCCATAGGAGGACAAGACCCGTCAACACAGCCAGGGACTGAACAGCCGGAAGGATGTCAGGGCGGCTGAAGTCTGACCAGAGCGTAGGCCTGCAGAAGGGAGGGGGACCGTAGCAGAGGTAGGTAGGGTGAGACGCTGAGGGTGAGTCACCGCCAAGAAGGGCGAGAAGAGGGAGTCTTCCATCGACTCCAAGCGCCCGTCGAAGCGTGACACAACCCAGCCCTGCATAGCCGACAATCGATCCGAGAGAGGCGACCCCCCCCCCCCAGATTGGTCGGCCCGCAGGGGCGAGCGTGAGCGGGAGCGAGACCCACGACACGAACCAGCAGCGTCGCGGCCCAAGGAAGGCGAGCGACGACGGTTGTGTCGCCGTTGAGGGACTCGTCCCCGATCACGAACGGCCGAGGGGGAAACAGCACCATTCCCCTCTTCCAGCGACATGTCAGCTCCTGAGAAAGGGGACCCCGAAACCTCGCGAAACCCCACCGAGGCAAGAGGAGGGGTACCCCCCTGGCGAGACGGTAAGTGAAGGTCAGGAAGAGAAGAATGAGGAGGAGCAGGACGACGGGAGTGGGAAGGCTGGCCGGGTGAAAGGAGGCCAGAAGGAGCCGCGGGGGGAAACAGAGCAAGGATCCCCGGGGCTGAGATAACAGGGCGGCCCGACACCGAGGCGGAGGAGGGAGGGACCACCACCGTGGGACGAGACCGTGAAGGAAGAATAGGCACTGAAGCAGGTGAAGGAGGAGAAGCAACGACATCCAGGCAGACCCTTCTGGACAGTGTAGGAGGAGGGAGCAGAGGGCCAGCTACAGCATGAACAACCGCGCGCGGAGAGGACAACGTAAGAGGAAGTCGTCTGGGCTGGGGAAGCGGGCGGAAGGGAGTAGAGCCCCTATCCGTAGAGGCCAGGGGAGGGCGCACAGGGGCAGAGCCGCTAACCCCGGCCTCAGGGCGAGAACCATGACGAGTGCGATGGGCGTCGTCAAGGTGATCAGGAGGACGACGAGGGGCAGTAGAGGACGGACGACGAGGCGAGCGAGAGCGTGGACGGAGCCGGGGAACCCCCCGACGATGGGATGACCGGCTGCGGGACCCAGGGGAGAGGGCCCGAGCAGGGAGAGGGCCAGGTGAACGGCCTTCAGTCGGGTCAGGGATACCCAGGGCGAGGCGGATCCGGTCGGCAACAAAGGCCGGGGAACGGTGGCCCACAGTCCTAATGTGGCGGGAGACCATCGTCCACACCGACGGAAGGGAAGCAGGGGCCACAGCCGCCACCGAGGAACCAGGGCCATGGAGCAGCACAACTACCAGGGCCAGACACGTGCCACACAGAGCAGGGAGGTAGGCCGTAGAGGACACACAGAGCGAGTGGCGCAAGCAGGACTTGTGGCTCTCCAAGCACGGGGAGCGACAACCAAGGCGAAAGCAAGGCAGCCTACCTGCACTAGAAGAACACACACCATAATCAGCATGTCGAAGGAGTAAGTGGAGAGAATGTCCAAGAAGAACCAGGGAAGGAGCATGGGGAAACAGGAACACACATGCAAACAGGTATCCGTACTCACCCTAAACTGGGAGCACAGAGGTAGGTGAGGAGGGCGGCCGAGGCGGAAGAGCACTAGCAGAACCTGCAAAGATGGAGAAAGTGTTAACCACCACTCAACATCTTACATGCAGGGCCTATAACACCAGTAAAGTGCATACACCAATATAGTATCAGGCAACAAGATGACATAAAAAAAGTCAATAGTGAAAGCCAACTATTACCGCAAATTTGCGGGCCAATGGATGCATAACCGTACCGACACCACCCTCCCGCAATTTTGCGGGACCCCCCAACGATCTCCGCAAATTTGCGGGGAGCCGAAACGTACCAGAGGACCAAATCGAGCTCCCGCAAATTTGCGGGACCGGCCGAGATGGTCCGGCGCCGAAAAAAGCGAGAGGAGCGTCTAGGGAATACCAAAAAAGGCCACAAAAAATGCGTCATCTCCTTATGAACTCCAAGCAATGATGGCCATCAAGCTGAGCAGTGTCTTCCTTGAATTTATCCTGACTCAACCGGTAAAGGGAGAGGCAAGGAAGACACACCAGGGGAGAGGAGGCACATCCCCCAGGAACCACCCAACCCACAGAGATAGAGCAAAGCCCATGTGGATAAGTGGCAGGGAGGGTGGTTTCGCACAAACAGGGGCCCCCGTGAGGTACCCCTGGATTGGGCAAAAGACTATGAAAGGATGGAGGTGAAACAGGAAGAGAAAACAAAAACCAGTAAATGAAACTGGTGAGAAAAAGGGTGGCCTAGCCATGAGCAGAGAATGTGTCAGGGGCGAAAAACCCTGTGGTGTGAAAGAGGGGCCCCCGTGGGGTACCCCTGGAGTATCACGAACCACCTGTCGCCCAGGCCCTTGAGACACAGTGAAGGACTCGAAAGGGGGGACTCAGGAATAACGCTAATAATGCGGCCGACACAAACTCTACAAACAGCACCGCCACCAACGAAATCTCAGATTGTTTACACCTAGGCTATGAAAAAATGAAAACTCATAGGGGCATAGCAATTCCTGAATGAGAAAACGAGCTAGGCTAAATTAAGCTAAAAGCTAAACTATGCCCAGACTAACAGGAAAAAAGAATATGAAAAGAGAAAGAATGAAAAACATATACGAGGAACGCCAGGCGCCCCTGTACCTTCGGTAGGCTATTTCCACACACGTCTCCATTATACACACTTAGGAGCCCATTTACGTGTGCCCTAGTTCACGTAACATCTGTCTAACCAAAAAGAAGGCCAGATAAGCCGAAACGAACCTAAACAGGGTGAATTAAAGGAGCACAACAAAAGCGACTTCATTCAATGGAGCGCGTGAAAAAATTATGACAAGAGAGGGTCGCTCATGCGCACGTTCGACAGGGATCTGCACATGACAGAACACGGGATGGGCCTTAAGCGGTAACTAAGGTAAACCCCTTTTTCTTCTCTTCTATGCTTTTTTCACCTTCGGTGGTAGTTTTGGTTAATGTACAACGTCTCCTAGAGCAAGATAAGGAGTAGACTCTAGACGTTTTCTTTTTAACCGCGGTTGGAATGACGACATAGCAGTCAAAATAGAAAAGTCGTCATTGCAATTAGGTTAATAGCCTTGACGTTGGATTTGCCAAGACTACTAACAAATCAACAACATTGATTAGACAAAACGAAACATTGAACTCCCTAATACATCTAGGAGAAAAGTTCAATAATTCTGCTTTGTATATCATGTCTTTCAGAGTCCCTACTTATAAATACTCCGAATAACATCACACGCTATGTTAATCATAGTAGTTGCATTATTATGTTTATTATTGTTGGAGCAAAAACAAAAATGCAAGTTACACAAGTTACCCCAATATCAACCAATCAGCGAACTGGAGTCTGTGTTGCAAAGCATGACCGATGCGGATATAAATGTACCAGCCTCAGCCAGGTACCCTTGAGTGTACCTATGCCCCGCGCTGATTGGTCAATTGCTCTGTGTCCTGCAAACCGCCTCCACCAACCGGCGGCGTGCTCCTGACAGTTCCAACTCAAGATATTTCCATAATGGGCACCTTCCCCTTTATGAAACTTTATACAGGGTTGCCCTGCCCCATTATTGTTAAGAAGAAAATTGTGTGAATGCAGGCATAACATGAAAGGGGAAGGAGAGAGGAAAAATTGGCATCTCAAAGAAACCTGGGAACTATCAACCGTCAAGATGCAGTGCTACAGCAAGTGCCAGATATAAAAGCTTTTGCTGACCATGCTACTGACTCAGTGGTTTGAATTTCAGACGGCACAACATCTTCACGATCTAGCCCGCATCCCCCCTCTTAATACATATTGGAATAATTTAACAGAAAAACAACTTATTAAACTTGAGACCTTTCACGATAACTTCACCCAAATTTTCAATCGAATTTTACACCCCCCTCACCCCCGCCCATTGTCAAACCTCCTTCACCCTGACAACAGAGAGGCACCCATTCCTAGATTCACTTACAATAATTAAATTTATAACTTCACAGACCAACCCAAAATGTTTGCATTAACACCAACCCTTAGCCAACTATAACTAAATTACAAGACAACACCCATTTAACGTCAACTTCAAAATCAATAACAGTACAGCCACCTTACAAGTTCTGCCATTGACAGCTCTCTCCCCACATTACCCCCCTTTTTTTTTACTCTATGCCACCCAAAATTTCCCCCCTCCCCCCTTCTATACCATTTTCGTATTATTACCACCCTAAATGATTAAAACCAAATTCTCCAGTAGACTTCCTCCTGCCCATAAGCAAGCACTTTCGAGTTTATACCATCCAAAATTATTTTGCTCTCACCATCCCCAGCCCCCTTCTTGGCAAACCATACTGCATCTCAGTAAAGTAACTGCTCTAACGAAAACAATTCAACCCCAACCCAATTACTCAACTCACGCACGTTGTGTCAAGCCCCGACACCCTATTTCTCTCACTATTACCACTGTCTCTCCTACTTAACCAATACAAACTTTCCTTCTTTCACCTTCACCCACCTTTTCTATATTCATTCATGCTACTACTTCCTCTTTCCCAACTCTAGTATTCGAGGCATTGGGGTGATCAAAATTATCAACTCTGCGAAGCAGAGTGGTATCGCGCAAGCAGATCCCGCCCGTATACTGTGCACCACCAGCCAGCCTGTCTATCGTTGTCATCCGTCTGTCTGTCCGGAAACTCCTCCTAGACCGTTCAATGGATTTTCACCAAATTTCACAGGTATATCCATTTGGTCAATGCGATGGTCAGTCAAAAAGGCATTTTCCATTTAACTTAACACCTTAAGTGTGGAGGAGTATATTTTATGTGCCGCCCAGCGGGGGGTTTTACCGTAAACGAGCTTGTTTCCGTGCTCGTTTTCGTGCATAAACAAGAGCCAGAGCGTAATACAAGTATGCATCCCTGAAATGGCGTTAATTCAGCTTTCCTATGACACCAGAACCATCCTTCTACGATCACTGGTTGTCTTGCAACGATCGTGCAACCGAAGGGCAAAATCTGTAAAATACGGTAATTTTCTTACATTATTACGTGTGAAACGAGTGAGAGAGGGTGGAGTACAAAGAAGTACATCTCAGTAGCTCCACGGCCACCGTGGCGAGCGGTCATGAGGTAACCTATGCTCCTCCCACTGCTCCGCTCTCTCTCAGAGCACATTACGTGCTCAAAAAGTGCACTCGACAATAGCCGTGACCTGCCACATAGGCCACATTTATTTAACTCGACAATAGCCGGGTGCCGCCAAAGAAGGGTTAAAGGTTAACCCTTGTCTAGCGGGGGGTTTTTGGCTTATTTGGGCATATTCAGGCCCTCCTGAATGATCAAGTATCTGCATGAAAAGAAATGTATTCAGCAAAAAAATAGGCGCTAAAAGCTTCAAAATGAGACCAGAACGAGCTACGTAGCACTCATGGTTCTCATACAGTGGTACCAGTAACATGGGAGTTTAGCATATAGCGGTATATTTTTCCCAGCTACGCTCACTACTGGCTACACTGCCGGCCTCTCGAGAACACAGGGAGGGTGAGTAAGAGGGCGGCGGTAAGCCCTGGGTGTCTGCCGTGTGGCCTGCTGCGCTCCCGGCCACTTGCAATCGATTTTAACCCTTTAAAAGCCTTAATAATGCTCCTAACTTGCTGCTTTTTGGATACGGACTTAAGTCGGGCCCCGCTCTTTAAGTGGTAAGGTCAAAGGTCAAGGTTAAAAATAAGGTCAATATTTCATATTTTTTTAGTTTTTACTCAAATGTCTTAATTTTCACCATACAAGTTACTGGTAACCTTAATATCGTATTGACCAAATTTTAGGTAAATATTCTAAAGGGTAAGGTCAAAGGTCAAGGTCAAAGGTCAAAATAAGTTTTTCACTAGTATTTCTTATACTGTTAGATTCTCACTAGGCTTACCATGTATATTTGGAATACCTAATGCCAAGGTCATACAAGAAAATATACAATTCCATATGAAAGGTCAAGGTCACAGGTCAAGGTCAAATAAAAGGTCAATATGCTATTTTCTTTACTTTTCATGCAAACTTCACAAAATTTGGTGAGATAGTTGCATTTTAAATGAAAAGGAAATTATACATTTGGACACATAATAAAGGTCAAGAAAAAGGTCAAAGGTCAAGGTCAACTATTCTATTAATATATGCAAAATTGACTGATGGGTTTTAATGAAATTAGGCATGCTTATTTGATTTTCCAGGGCAATGTCAACCCCCCCTGGGGGTTAGGGAATAGAATATGCCCCACGTGCCTTCTGCGTGGCGTAAGAGGCGACTAAAGAGGTTGGGTCGGTGGGCTTGCGACCCCCACCCGGAAAAAATATCTAAGCAAAGAAAAACGAACGAACAGCCTCGGATGCGGACGGAACCAACGTTGACGAACCACGACCGACTAAGGACATGCCTTCGGACATTCTGAGAATGGCTATGTGGAATGTTAGTAGCATGAATGATGGCACAAAAGAGAGAGAGGTTCTGGATGTGTTAGTGAATGCCAGGCTGGATGTATGTGGAATGACAGAGACCAAATGGAAAGGTTCAGATGTGAAAGACTGGGAGTGTGGAATGGGTGTGTGTGCTGGAGTGAGTGAAGGAACAGCGACAGAAGGTGCATGTTTGTTTGTAAGTATCAAATTGAAGGAATGTGTAAGAGAGTATGGGTCTGTGGGTTCAAGGATTGTGTGGGTGAGAATGAAAGTAGGAATACAAACGTGGGTGATTGTATGCGTGTATGCCCCGACAGAGGATATACTTGAAAGAAAGAAAGAGGAGTTCTGGATGAATGTGGAGGCGTGCCTGGAGAAGTTTGACAAGAACAAAAGAATATTTCTGATTCGGGATATGAATGGTAAGGTGGGTGATAGGAAAGTTGAGGGAGTGGTGGGAGGGTGGGGGGTACCATCAGAGGTGAATGGGAATGGTAGTGCACTTGTGGACGTATGTGTGGGGAGGAGGCTGTGGATAGCCAACACCTTCTTCCGACACAGAATGATCCACAGGTACACGTGGAAACGGATGTTGACGATGAAGGATAAGACAGTGGTGGAACGAAAGTCATTGATTGATTATGTATGTGTGGATGAACGAATGAACAAATCTGTGATGGATGCTAGGGTGTATAGGGGTATTGGAGGGGGTCTGTCTGATCATTATGTAGTGGTAGCTAAGGTTAGGATACAAAAGAAGTGGGTGAGGAGAGCGGGAGGGAGGCGAGAGGAGGTTGGAATGGTGAGGAGGGTGGAGAGGTTGCAGGAGGAGGAAGTCAGGGAGGAGTACAGGAGAGCAGTGGAAAGACGACTAGGTGGGTTCGACCTGGAAGTTATGGAGGAAGTGGAGGAGATGAGCAAGGTGTTTAAGGATGAGATCTGTGCAGCATGTGAGGAGGTGTGTGGAGTGAGGAGAAGAGGGAGGGGAGTGAAAGGTACAGCATGGTGGACAGAAGAGGTAAGAATAGCTGTGGAAGAAAAGAAGAAAGCATATAGAGAGTGGTTGGGTAGTAGAGGGAATGAAGATTCCGAGAGACAGAAACGAGCGAGGTACGTGGAGAGTAAGAGGGTGGTTAAGAGAGTAGTGAAGGAAAGTAAGAGAAGAGTAGATGAGGAATTTGGAAGGAATCTGAGTGTAAAATGGAGGGAGAGTAAGAAATGGTTCTGGAAAGAAGTCAAGAAAGTTAGGGAAGGTAGCAAGGGAAACAGTAAGGGTGTGAAAGATAAGAATGGGAGAATGCTAGCTGAGAAGCAAGAGAGAGTCGAAAGATGGAGGGAGTACTTCAGTGAGTTGCTAAATGTAAGGAATGAAGAGCCAGCAAACATAGCTGGATATGGTATGGGAGGGAGAAGAAGAGAAGTAGTGGAGGAGGAGGTGGGGATCAGGAGGTCAGAAGTGTGGGAAGCCATGAAAAGAGTGAAGTTGGGGAAAGCACCAGGAACAGATGGAGTGTGTGGGGAAATGTTGAGGTATGGTGGTGAGATAGTGATAGAATGGGTATGGAAAATGTGCAAACTAGCATGGGAGAAGGGGAGTGCACCCGATGACTGGAAGACTGGCATAATAGTCCCCCTATATAAGGGCAAAGGGGAAAGAGGAGTGTGTGGTAACCACCGAGGAATATGTCTTCTAAGCGTAGTAGGGAAGGTATACATTAGGGTAGTGATTGAGAGAGTGAGAGTGAGAACGGAGAAATGGATAGGTGACGAGCAGGGAGGTTTTAGGAAGGGAAGAGGATGGGTAGATCAGATTTTTACCCTGAATTTTGTTGTGGAGAAGTATCTGGAGAAGAAACAAAAGGTGTATGTTGCCTTTATGGACTTGGAGAAGGCCTGTGACAGAGTGGATAGAGAAGGTTTGTGGAAAGTACTTAGAATATACGGAGTAGAGGGCAAGTTGCTGAAAGCAGTGAAGAGCATGTATGAGGGTGCAAAGGCGGCAGTACGTGTGGAGAGTGAGCAGAGCGAGTTCTTTGACCTGAATGTTGGTTTGAAACAGGGGTGTGTGATGTCCCCGTGGTTGTTTACTGTATATATGGATGGAGTCATGAAAGAAATACTATCAAGAGCAGTGGATGTTGGTGAATCGCTGAAAAGGGAGGGAATTGAGTGGAAGCTACCTATACTGCTGTTTGCGGATGATACAGTTCTGATGAGTGACAATGAATGGGAGTTGCAGGGTCTGGTAAATGAGTTTGGAACAGTGTGCGAAAAACGGAATTTGAAGGTAAATACGGGGAAGAGCAAGGTTATGGTCTTCGAAAGGGGTGAAGTCACAGAGTGTGAGGAGAAGCTGAATGGTCAGGCTATGGAGATCGTCAACTCTTTTAAGTATCTGGGCAGTGTGTTGAGTAAAGATGGGACTATGGATGAAGAGGTGCGGGAGAGGGTACAACAGGGGAAGGGGGTTGTAGGAACGCTAAAAGCAGTAACAAGAAATAGGGTGGTCAGTATGGAAGTGAAGAAGTCCTTGCATGACAGTGTGGTAATCCCGACACTGACTTACGGAAGCGAAGCATGGTCGTTGGTTGAGAGACTCAGACCAAGAGTGAGAGCAGTGGAAATTAATTACTTAAGGAGTGCGTGCGGAGTTACATGGAGGGATAGACAGACTAATGAGGAAGTAAGGAGGTGTGGTGTGGAGGTAGATGTGCTGGAAAGTGTGAAAAGGAACAACTTGAGATGGTTCGGCCATATGGAACATATGGAAAGCGAGAGAATGACTAAGAGGGTGTACGAGAGCGAGGTGGAGGGACAGAGGGGGAGAGGTAGACCGAATATGAGGTGGAAGGATGGAGTGAGGAACTACATGAACGAAGGCGGTGCTGGTTGGGGGGAGGGGCATCGACTGACTGGGGACAGAGGTGCATGGGGGTGGTTCGTTCGTGGCCACCCCTTCGGGGATCACGGTGTCAGGCAATAGATAGATAGATAGATGTCAATGAAAAACAAAAAAATCTTACATAAAGGTCCAGGTCACAGGTCAAGGTCAGCGGTCAACTTTTACTATTTATTTTACTTTTTACTCAAATGTCTTCATTTTCACAATACAATTTACTGGTAACATTAATATCGTATTGCCCAAATCTTAGATAACTATTTGAAAGGGTAAGGTAAAAGTTCAGGGTCAAAAGTCATAATGGGTTTTTTACTAGTATTTCTTATACTAACTGTTAGATTCTAACTAGGTTTACCATGTATATTCGGAATACCTAGGCCAAGGCCATACAAGAAACTATTCAATTCCATATGAAAGGTCAAGGTCACCAGTCAATGTCAAATAAAAGGTCAATATGCTATTTTCTTTACTTGTCATGCAGACTTCACAACATTTGGTGAGATAGTTGCACTTTAAGTGAAAAGGAAAATAATAAATGTTGAGACATATAAAGGTCAAAGGTCAAGGTCAACTATTATATTAATATATATGAAACTAACTGATGGGTTTTAATGAAATTAGGCACATTTTTTTTTTTATTTTCATGGGCAATGTCAATGCAAACAAAAATGTACTCTTACATCAAGGTCAAAGGTCAACTTTTATTATTTATTAAAAAAAGATTACTCAAATTTTGGAAAACTGGCTGTGTTATGGCTTATTACTTAAATATCATATATATCAAATTTCACATACATATTGTAATAGTTAAGGTTAGAGGTCATGGTCAAAACAAGAGTATTTGTCATTTACCCTAAACTCCTCCTAGACTGTTTAATGTATTGGCACCAAATTATACAGGCAAATTCAGTTGGTCAATGCGACGACCATTCAAATATATGTATTTTATTTTAAGTCAAAGGTCGAAGTTCAAGGTCACAGTATATGATCACTATTTGTAATCAATATGTTTTTATACGAATTACACTATATTCATAATGCTAGTTAATATTAACATTGCTGTTAAGCTAACTAAATCCTGGATAAGAAATTCTAAGGTCGAAGGTGAAGGTCAAAGGTCAAGGTTAAAGTTCAAAATATGATTTTTACTAGTATTTCCTATTTAATGTAAGATTCTCATTAGGCATATCATGCATATTCGGAATGCCTAGACCAAGGTCATACCAGTATGAACATAACTCCATTTGATAGGTCAAGGTCACAGGTCAACATCAAATATAAGGTCAATAAGCTAATTTCTTTACTATTCATGTAAACTTCACACAATTCGTTGAGACAGTTGTGCTTTAAGGGAAAATTAAAGTGTTGATTTTTCCGATATCATGAAGGTCAAGATGAAGGTCAAAGGTCATAGTCAACTATTCCTTTAATACCTCTGAAACTAACTGAAAATTGTTAATGAAATTTGACACACTTATTTGATTTTCTAGGGTTACATCAAAGCAAACAAAAATATAATCCTACATAAAGGTCAAGGTCACAGGCCAAGGTCATAAGTTAACCTTCATCATTAAAAAAATACTCAATTTTCGATAAGCTGACGACTGTTAGTTGCATTTTACTTAAATATCATATATTTCAATCATATACAGTATATATATATATATATATATATATATATATATATATATATATATATATATATATACCGGTATATATATACAGATATATATATATATATATATATATATATATATATATATATATATATATTATATATATATATATATATATATATATATATATATATATATATATATATATATATTATAATACTTAAGGTTAAAAGTCAAGGTCAAAGAACAAAATAAGAGTGTTAATAATGATCTTTAAACTCTTCCAAGACTGTTTAACCCTTTGTGTACCGGTGACGTCTTTTTTTATTGTATTCTAGCTATAATTAGACGATTTTGTGGAGCGTATGAAGGATCTGTGGTAGTAAAAAGGTTTAATTAAAATAGTTGAAAGCCTGCTAATTTTAGCTGAGGCCCTTCATAAACTAAATAAAATTGTGTTAATATCCAGTATGAAATGAAACTAACAGAACTGTACTGAACGGGTTACGAATTGTCACCAATTTGTGCTGGCAAATTTGGTTGGTCAATGCAACGATTGTCTTCGTGGTGCAATGCATAAGTGTGTTGATTTTCGGTGTGAGCATCCTAGGTTCGAATCCCCGGACTGCCACATGTGTTTGTTAATTTCATTAATCGAGTTTAGGAGTAAAGTTGGTTAGTGGAGAGAACAAAATAATTAAAAGGTGAATGGTGAAGGTCACAGATTATGGTCACTATTTCTTTCTTATATATATTCTAAATTTGAATTACATCATATTCAAAATGCTACAAAATAATGTTACGCTGACCTTATTATAGATAAATATTCCAATGGTTAAGATTCAATGCGATCATAAATGTAATTATATATGTATACTCCCAGGCGGACATGAACCACCAACAGTCAGGACGAGTGTCTATGCTTTAATCCACTGCACACAAGTATCCTCTATCACGCTGTGGTATAGTGGATTAAAGTATGGGTACTTGTTCTGACTGTCGGTGGTTCAAATCCGGCTGTGAGTATAAAAACATTTAGTATATACACATACTGTATATTATTATTTTAATTATTATTTTATATATATATATATATACCGATTTTACCTAAGAGATGCAATACTACTTGTAGAATTCTAGGTCGCAGAGTTGCGTATGCATTTTTTTTATTTTTTTTTGTAATGCGAAAACTGCACACCTACGTTATTATTAATTGTCTCACCTTTACTATATTCCCTGTTTGTCTGTAGCTCCAGCAATGTGGCATCCATGGCCTGCGTGGTTGGCAACACTAGTTTCGATCAGCAACATTAAGCTACGTAGGGTCTGGCAGTAGTTGGATGAGTGACCGTTCGGCACACCAGATGTTGTCACACATTCATAAGGTGGGTGAAATTTCCTTGGCTTGCCACCAAGGTCCAAGTAACCTAGCAGTGTTGAACAAGCCCCAATCCCTGTGTAGTTCCGTCTCAGTCAGACAAAAATTAGTACCTAGTTTCATTGTGGCTAATCTAATTCATGGACACAGTTGGTGGCTTAACTGCTGCCAACAAACACACGAGAATGAGAACTACAAGGATTGCTCACGAATAGCTGGGCTGACTCTCTCTCATGTTAGCCTTGTCCCACCCAGAAATAAAAGGGGTTACCTGGTGTATAAAATCAACTATAGCATGGCCATATCCTGGGGTTAACCTGGGAAAGGCGCCGAGACTCTTAACCCGGGAGCTGCGGGAAGACTCTTAATGCCCCTTTCCCACTGGTGAGACAAGTCACAATTTTCGTCGCCGAAACCAATAAATTGGCACATTCGTGACATGTCTCAACACCTCTCATAAAAAATTGTTTGACTCTCAAGGCCTCTCAGGCCTCGCAAGGGCCCTCGCGGGTCGTCGCACAATGTTCGCACAGTTCAAAATTTTGGACGAGGACTCACGATGATCGGTTACCCTCGCAAGCATCGTCGAGCATCGCCGAAGGGTTTCTGCGATCATCTGCGACATCGGCGAGACATCGCGGATGGTTTCGCACAAAAAAAAATTTGCAACGCTGCATGGATCCTCACCCTTACTCACCGTCGCCGATGCTCTCAGATGTTCCGGGAACATCGACGATGCCAAAGAGCACCTTCGGCCGATGCTCTCAGATGTTCCGGGAACATCGACGATGCCAAAGAGCACCTTCGGCAGGTGGGTAAAAAAAAATTATTAGGCCTATAGTGAGATATCTTTCACCTACGGTGAAATTCCACATTTTGTTATTTTTGTTGTTGTTGTTGATGAAATCTTATAGAATAACATTTCCTCTTGCCGTTCATGAAAACAAAACAATATAAAAAACAATTATTATGGGTGAAAACCGACTGAGAGTTAGGGCAAATACGGGCGGACTGATGATATGCGTTCACCTACGGTGAAATTCCACATATTGTTATTTTTGTTGTTGTTGTTGATGAAATCTTATAGAATAACCTTTCCTCTTGCCGTTCATGAAAACAAAAAAATATAAAAAGCAGTTATTATTGGTGAAAACAGACAGAGTTAATATTTTGCTGCGGAATGGATTCTATAAGAGCGAAAAACTATCGTTATAGATTTATTTCTATAAAATCCAATAATGATGATAGAATAATCTAAACACCGCCATCATGTTCAGCGGACATATATATATATATATTTGTTTTGAGAGTAAGCTAAATTTGTATATTTTTCGATAGAAAAATTTCTCCGGCGAAGCCGGATTTCTCCATACAATGCTGGCTCCCTATCGCTCGCCAGGAAGAAATTGACACCTGGATGGGGATAAACGTCTTAAAACAGTAGGCTGAACGGGGCCGAACGGATACAAGGCAAAGAGAGAGGGAGAGAAATAGAAAACAAATACAAAAACGAGGAGAGGGAGAGAAAGAGAAAACAACAAACAGCAGGTGGGCTCAATGTTTGCGTTAAGGCTTAACAATTGAGCCCAACTCGCTTTTTTTAGTTTACTCTTTCTCTCTCTCTCTCCTCGTTTTTTTTTTTATTTCTATTTCTCTCCCTCTCTCTTTGCCTTGTATCCGTTCGGCCCGTTCAGCCTACTGTTTTAAGACTTTTACCCCCATCCAGGTTTCAATATTTTCCTGGTGAGCGGTAGCGAGCCAACATATATGTTTTTTGTTTTGAGAGCAAGCTAAATTTGTACATTATTTGATAGAAAAATGTCTCCGGCGAAGCATTGCCAACCTCCGAATTAAGGGGAGATGGGTCGTTTTTCTGGTCCCCTTTCTTCCTCATGGTTAACCCCATTAGTTTTCATATTTTATGACGTTCGGCCCATTAGTTTGGCGTGATATGCTAATTCCACTCTGCAATTAGCACATTCACGATACATTCGCTCAGCTGCGCACACCTCGCCGATCTCGGCGATCTCGCCGACGTATGTGCGATGTCAACGTCAATGATCGACGATGAATCGCAAGAATTTGTGCCTTAAAAAATGCCTCGCAGATGTTTATCGGCGAAACATCGTTCACTTCCCCGATAGCATTGCCGATGTCGGCGGTTGCGTCGCCGACATCGGCGACATCTTCGCCCAGTATAATTTGTCATCTGTTTGTAACGGTCGAAATCGTGAAGGTCGCACGTATTCTTGCGAATTTGACAAAACGAAGGCATCGGCGATGAAAATCGTGACTTGTCTCACCAGTGGGAAAGGGGCATAAGAGGTTCTACTGGGCGAATCCGGCAAGACTCTTAAGATCCAAGGCCTAAAACAAACTTTTAAAACACCCCAGTGGCACTCAAAAAAGTCAATTTGTGTTTAAGTGAGATCATTTCCCTCCATTACTTCTACCACTCCTACACATGTGTCACAACCACCCCTCTCCCCTCCTCCCCCCCTTCTCAATTATCAGGTATTTTCTCTATTATTCACGATATTTATGAGTATTTTCGTGGGAGGACGGCCGGGTGGGAGAGAGAGGGGTGGTGAAGGGGTGTATCTCCACCCCTTGTCTCTCAGTACCGTCCGAGACAAGAGAGAGGGAGGGGTGTTTGTCTCTCACTGCTCAAGGTAAGATTACGACCGCGGGGCTAAAATATACGATTTTCACCAGCCAATTGCTGTTAACACTTGTTTTATTGCTTTCCCATGTTCATATGTTCATATTAAAAGTAAATAGGCGCATATGGATAAGTATTAATTATAATATGGTAAATTAACAATTTTAGTGAGGAATGAATGAGAATTCCTTCGCATGGCGGGCACTTTCAAATACCATAGATGCGCAGTTAAGAGGTTAAGAGGTTTTACTCTGTGAAGGCACTGGGACTCTTAACACTCAAGCCGCGGGGCATGACATATGTCGTGTGAGAGAATCATGGCCACCCCTGCGGTGCCCGACATTAATCGGGCGGGATTTTGAGCACATTATCGGCCCTGAGAGGGAGTCCACGCGTTAGGAGGACGATAGGCGGGTTCTGACCGTTCGGCACGGACCCAGTGCCGCGACTGACACTACCTCTGCAACATTCCACACCCATGGCCTCGCGACACCAGGGAAAAACTCTGGAAATTACCATATTTTAGGGTTTTCCCCTCGTGTTGCGCGATCGCTACAGGATAACCCATGGTCGTACAAGGATTATTCAGGTGTCATTGAAGGTCTATTATCGTCCTTTCACAGATACATAATTGTATTATGCTCTGGCTCTTGTTTATGCATGAAAAAGAGCATGGAATGGAAGCTCGTTTAGGGTAAATATGCCCGCCAGGCAGGTAGGAGATGTTACGCTGGCCAGCTTGCCAGAATGTACTCGTACTCGCTAGCGCTCGCCAGGGCAGTGAAATGGGCTATAATAATCGTAGAACGATGTTCTTTCTTTCTTCGTATTCATGTTGTCACAGACAGATCAGTGTTTGCCTTTATTCTTGTATGTGACACTTGGAAGTATTTTATATCATTGATAGAGTTATAAGATATGTAGTGTGATAGTTGCAATGAGAGAGAGAGAGGGAAGCAGCGAGGTGGTAGTATGTGCGTGTGTATGTACGTGTGCATTCCTCGCTTGGGCGCGGCCACCCGCTCGTGATTGGATGGCGGGCCTGGCGTGTCATATGACGCCTGATCTTCATGATGTAGTGGCCGGTGATTGGAGGCCGCTATCCTAGCGCGGTGGTGGGGGCTTCCTTCCCGCATCTCTCCTTAGAGCTTGGTATGTTGTCCTAGACGTCCCATGCATTCTGTCCCCAATCTAACCCTCTTTACTGCTGTTCCTCTTTCTGAACTCCTTCCTTCCAATACTTCTTATCTTTATTCAATTACTCATCCCTTCTGGTTCTGCATATGACTTCCATAGTCGGCCAGTCGTATTACCAGCACCAGTTCTCACATATATGTTTTGCACTAGCTTTAGGGATTATTAGAGTCATAGTCACATGGAGTCATATTATTAGGTGCTTCTAATTGTTGGGTTGTTCTTTGTTACTATTTAATGCTAGACAGTGGAGGGTACCTTTGGTCGTTGTCTGAGTTAAGTATATGGCAAGTCAGAGCCTGCACGACTTCGACGGAGCTAGGTAGCCTGTAACCCTTGTGCATATTTTTCCTTTGCGAGCGTAGCAGCATACAAGCGAAGGGCTTTTGTCTACTCTTGCTTGTATGCTTGCTACCTCATTTTGTTGACCTTTGAGAGGCGCCAGGGTAAGACCAGACACTTGAGATCTGGACTTACCAAGAGAGCCTCCTAGTCACTTAACATAAGATAAGGGAAATCTGTTCAGTAGGCTACGAGCATGCTTGAGCTCTGCCTAGGCTCCTTGTACCTTTTCTGCTGCTGCTAGACTTTATTAGTAAGAAAGACAGCATTGTGTTTATTAACTTTAACTGCGTATGCTTTTGCAATTATTCACATATTATTTTAGCCTAGGTTGATGCATGGTGCACAACCCAGTTTGGCTGTTACTTTGGCTAAGGAAGTACTGTTTTTGAGTGGCTGTTATTAGTGCTGTCACAGAGTTGTTGCACTCCCTTGTTTCATATATATTCTGACATACGGAGCCCTGTATGTTAATTTAAGAGTTAGAATTAGAGTTGAAGGAGTGCCAAACTACCCAGGCGGCGAAGCAGACCAGCGAGCGAACCAGTGAGTGGGAAACCAGCTCGTCCGCATACCAGCAAACAAGCCTTCACACCTGCGTGCGTCATAGGGGACCCTGCAAACTACTTCGATGACCCGACGCTATGACGTATGATCGACGCCAGGAGATTCCATTGGACCACGCACCTGCTACGCAACTCGAGGAGCTGTGATTGGGGTGCGCACTACCCGCCGCCTCCTGATTCGTTCCTACACCATCATTGTTTAGTATATAAGACCCGAGTAGTGGGCATTCAAATCAGTCTCATTTGGAGTTGGGGAAGGTGAACTTGCAGCTGGAGGAAGACGGGGTGAAGTATTATAATGGGTTTGTGACTGTCAGTCAGATTATATAAGTGTGTGTTAAGTGTGTTCCGTGTAAACACTTACGTTATGTTGGTTAGTGAGATATGTGATTGGGAATTAACGTTAAAGCTACTATTATGTACTTAACTATTTGATTGGGAATGAACGTTAACGCTACTATTATGTACTTAACTATTTGATTGGGAATGAACGTTAACGCTACTATTATGTACTTAACTATTTTAGTTGACTGACTTGTGGACTAAAGCAACTCTTTTAGTAATTGGGTTATGATGAAAGTAATACTATTGTTTTATATTAATACTTACGAGTTCTTTCATTTTCTTTTAATTAAGCTTACATTGCTTAACGGTGCTTAGTACGGTGATGCTATTGTCTCTTATTAGTAATATCGCCTTAGACTAACATGGCTGATTTAATGTTACTTCTAGTGATTTCCTAAGCTAAAGAAAATTCTTTTAGCTTCAAAATATTATTTTTGCTTTTCATATTATTTGAGTGAGACCTGAATCGAATCTATGAAGCGATCCTGTAACTTAATTTACTCATAATCAAACCTCAATGTTACGTGGTTAAGCAATACATTTAACTAATTATTAAATATATATCTAACTTTTTATGTGACTTTGATATTAATCCTGATGATAATAATAATATAATAATATTAACGTAAGACAAGAACCAAGAATAATTACATTAAATATAAATAAAAGGACATATAAGAAAACTAGCTATTCATTTAAAAAAGGGTAAGAGACAGAAATATTCTTACCTTAATATATATCTTTCAAGACTTTATATAGAATTAATAGTCCTTCTTTAGATATAACTTATTCGGTTCATAACCATAGCCTACTAAGCTTCGGTTAAATAATAATTCTTTATAAATACTACATGACTTTAATTAGTTTCAGTATTTTTCCATAATTAAAGAGTATCAGTCAATAAAGGATCCCAAGTCCTAATATCCTAAAAGGAAAGGAAGCAACAACAGGAAATAATTTTATTATAGTTTACTTTTGTTTTGCCTTCGGCTGACTGATACCTTAATATATATCTCTGTGCTATCTAGATTCATCAAGTTAACCACTTGAGGGTCAAGATACGTGACAATATGTATCCTACTTGTTGGTGTATTTAAGATACACGCTTTGGTGTCCTGCCCCTGCATTATTCCTGTTCTATATTCGATGAGCATCTTAGAGCATCAGACGTTTTCAGAAGATTCCCTATCTGTTTGCTGTAGGACTAGACTTCCAGTGTTTTCATAGAGCATTGGAGAGTTTAGTGTTGAGTTCAGACTCACACTAAAGTTAACGTAAGCATATACTCCTTTATTAAATCTTGTTATAGTTTATTTAAGCATTGTTATTACTTGAGAGCATATTATTAACGTAATTACTCTTGTTGTGAGTAGGTTTTACCGTCACCGGAAAGCCTTTGTAGAAGCGCACTAAACCCAGTTAATTGATACCCCGTTATCCAGTAGATTAACTCTGGAGGGTTTAAGTGTTTTGTTCACCGGCTTAACAGTTCGAGGGTTTGGAATTAGCGTACCGTTGTTGCAGATATAGCCTATCTTCTAGTCCAATATTAAGTGCCCTTGTTTATTTCGTTGTGCCGTCGTAACAAATGGTCGCGCGACCTTAGTCCAGTATATAGTGAACTGAATTTGCAGTTTTTTTTGGAGAAATCTTATTGCCATTTGGGGTAGAATTTATTTCTCGCAGTGGTGGCCGTGGACATTGAGGATATATGGAACTTGTTGGAGTTTATTGGTGACCTAGTATTGCACTTAAAAACATCTTCGAATATTTTTTGTGAATAAAGCTATGCGAGAGTTTGGCTACTTTTGTCTTGACTTGGGATTTTTTTTTTTTGACTCCATCATGTCACTGGACGGGTCTGAGCATAGTGAGGGCACAGTGCGAGAGACAGGCGAGGAGGTGGAGAAGGTGGAGTTGTTAGACGGCGTTCGGGTGGTGAACGATGAGGAGGATGCTCGAAGGATTTTGGAGGAGCCTGTGACGGCGGACCGGGTGTCGGGACTGGACCGGTACGGACTGCAGTGTGTAGCCACGGTCTTAGGGTTTTCTGGTACTAGCGGTTTGTCAAGAAGTGAGCTGGTTACCTGTGTGCTGGGTGGGGTGCATGGGGGTTCGGGTGGAGCGGGAGCTGGGGCACCTTCGTCCCAGCCCCCATTCCACTCAACTTCTATCATCTTCCCTCGGGTTCCGGAGCCGAGTACGTTCCCGCAGGCCGGTGTCCGCTGGCGGTTGGGTATGCCTCTAGGTGACTCACAGGGTGGGTCCCCGGTAGTAGCACCCCCTCTTCAAAGTTTGTCTCCCGAGATGTTGTTTCAGCTCGAGCTCGCCAAACTTAAGCAGCAGGAGCGACAGGCTGAGCTTGAGCTCGAGCAGCGGAAGCATGAGGTTGAGCTCGAGCAGCGAAAGCATGAGCAGGGAAAGCATGAGGCTGAGCTCAAGCAGCGAGAGGCTGAGCTCAAGAGGCTGAACTGCAAGGTATTGTGCCGATGTTGACCTAGAGAAAACTCGTGTAGAGGTAACGGGGAACCGTTTCGTCCAGGGGGGTCGCCCACATGACCAGTTCCTGTCGCATCTACTAAAGTTGGTTCCAGTGTTTGATGAGTTAGGAGTTACAGAATTCTTTCTCCGTTTTGAGAAAAAGTGCCAGGAGCACCAATGGCCCGAGGAGAAGTGGGCAGCCCTTGTTTCGTCACGATTGACGGGGAAAGCACTCAAGGCTTACGATGCTTTGCTCCTAGATTCCTGCGTGGATTATGAGGCGTTGAAAGAGGCTGTCCTGAGGGCGTATGAGTTGCAGCCAGAGACCTATAGGCTGAAGTTTAGGGCTGTTCCTAAGAGAAAGGAGAGTACTTTCCAGGAACACGCTAGAGAGCTGTCAGATGCGTTTGAGAATTGGTTAAGGTCGGAGAAGGCAACTACTTTTGATGCAGTGAAACAATTAGTGTTGTTAGAGCAATTTTTCAAATGTACTGGCAGTGACTTGACTCTTAACCTGAAAGAAAAGCAACCTAAAACTCTGCAGGAGGCGGGTGAGCTGGCTGACCTCAGGTTGTCATTGATTCGTGGGTGCGGGTCTGCACAGAGAGCTGAGGCAGGTAACAAGGGGTGTACCACTCCCCCCCCCCCCCCCCCCGAATTAATGACACACCTAATTACCCATTTAAGAGTACTGGTGCCAATTTCGATCCCAAGTCGAAACCCTTCCCGTTAAAGAAAGGCCAGGCCCCTTCCTCACCTCAGAGGAAGTCCAAGAGCGAAGTGGAGTATTTCAAGTGTCATGAGAAGGGGCATATTGCGCGCTCATGTCCGAGCACACCGCCTACAGCAGTGGTGTCACTAGTGAGCAACATCGGTGTGTCTTTGAGGTCTTCCGCGTTTGCCTGGGGTAATATGTCGGTTGCGAAGTCACAGTCGGTGCAGAAGCAGCAGGAGGGCTAGTCACCCGTCCGAGATGCTTTTTGCGGTCATAGGGAGCACGGCACTGTGAGGTGGGATAGTGTGGAGCATAGGCTTGAGTTGCTGCGTGATACGGGCGCTTCCCAGACACTTATTAAGAACTTCACTGGCAAGCCTGCTAACGCGGCTCGGGTTGTGGTGGTTCAAGGTATCAATGCTAAGCGGTCTTACCCGCTGGTCAGAGTGGAGCTTGAGGTGGACGGTGTGACACAGGAGTTGGATGTGGGTGTTGTGGAGAAATTGCCAGTTGAGGGGGTCGACCTCCTTCTCAGTAGCAACTTTGCGGTGCCTACTTCCGAGGTTCCACCCTTGGTCGTTGCCGAGAGGGCGGCCGACACGAGTAGGGAGGGGCAAGAGGGGCTCGAGATGTGCCAGATGCAGCAGATGGCGTGCGCTGTCACCAGTTCTCAGTCCGCTCAGGTGTCACAGCCTAGTACCCAGTTTCAGACCAGCGGAGGAAGGGTCGGAAGGAGAAAGTCGAGGCTGGTGGTCGGGTTGAGAGTTTGGACACAGCGACACTCCTTGGTGACTCGGTACTTGCACCAATTTTGAGCTCCGGAGTGGCCCCAGAACCTGTCCCCCCTTATGACATGGTAGGGCGTGATGGCACTCCGCGACAGAGTAGTTCCCAGATGCAACTAGAAGATCCTAGTCTTGAGAGTTGTGGGAACGGGGCTATTGAACTCGACGAGGACGGGGAAGCATGTCATGTGAACCTGTTGAAGGAGTATGTGAGGCGCCCACCTGAGCAGCCTACTGTCCCTGTGTTGGTCTGCAGCGGCCAAGGTGGAGAAGGAGAGGGGGGCAGTGAGGCACAGGTGGTGGAAAGTTGGGACTGTTATGTCTCGGCGGATCAGTAGGCGGGGAACACGAGTCAGGTGGCTGTGGAAGCGCTTGAGCACCTGCCTGAGCAACAGTGTGCAGCGTTCCAGCACCTGCTCAGTTCATACCCCACTGTTTGTACAAAGGAGTACAAAGGAAATCAAGCAACAACAGATCCAGTGACCCTTCTAGGTTGCTTGTCCTCCAAAACACTGAGGATCAAGTGTCCAAACAGTGGTTTAGAGTGGGTAAGGGAACATTGGAAAGGGAATTACTGCCCTGGAACTAATGTCCGTGGCAGGATTAGGAAGTTAGTAGGGGACAGATGGGTTAGTAACTGAGGGGGGGATAAAATAAAGTTATTCATTTACAAACGCAGTCAGTCGCGGGTTTGATGCGAGATATTTGTCTAGGCGGAGTTTAAATGAATCAACGGTGATGCAGTCTATAACGTTTCGGGGAAGCCCATTCCACAAGTTGACAACTCGATTGAAGAAGAAATTCTTAGATTCGTGCGAGTTAAAAGATTTACCAATAATTTTGCAACCGTTTCCCCGCGTGTAATTAGATTGGTCGATAGTGAAGTACTTACTACAGTTCATATTGTCGATGCCTTTGATGATTTTGAACACTTGAATTAAGTCGCCTCTTAATCTGCGCTGGGTTAAAGGAAATAGATTTAATTCTCTAAGACGCTCTTCGTATGGTTTGTTCTTTAGGCTAGGTATCATTTTGGTAACTCTACGTTGAACTCGTTCTAGCTTGTTTATATCTTTTTGGTAATAAGGACACCAGGATTGAACGCAGTATTCCAGAAGAGGGCGGACTAAGGAATTGTAAAGGGTTAGGATAACTTCTTTGGATTTATGCTCAAATGACCTGCCTATAAAGCCAATTATTTTGTTTGCCTTCTTAACAACTTCTGAACATTGTTGACTCGGTTTTAGGTTACTCGATATTGTTACTCCCAGATCGGTTTCTCTGTTTACATTCTTAAGCTGAGTGCCATTCATCGAATAGTTTGCTTTCTCATTTAGGTATCCGATATGTAGTACTTTACATTTATCCGCATTGAAACTCATTTGCCAAATTTGGGCCCAACATGACAATTTATCTAGATTGTGTTGCATATCGTCAACTTGTTCTTTTGAGAGTACGCTATTTGCAATTTTTGTATCGTCAGCAAATTTTGAGATTGTACAGGTGAGACCCTCATCTATGTCGTATGTCGTTGTGCCGAGCACCCAGGCCTCACAACTCATGCGGTGCACGATGTTCCGCTGGCAGGTCACTTGGGTGTGAGTAAACCGTTGGCCTCATTGTTTAAGTTGTTCAAGGTGGGCGACGAGGCTTTGGCATGGTTGTCATGTCAGGGTCGACCCATGGCTGCTAAGGGTGGTGGTCAGTATCAGGCCATTAAGCAGATTGGTGAGGTTAACTATGGAGTAGATACGTCCGATTGTCGCTAAGCCTCCCAATGCTGCCCTAGTAAAATGCAACAGCCCTACCATAGACCGACTGTATCTGGCCGTGGCGCTGAAGGCGGTGATGCTGCGCAGGCAGATGTAGTCGCAAGGAATGTGGGGGTGCGCATGTACGGTATCGGCGGGGAAGCCTTAGCACTTATGAACTATGGGAGTGACTGCACAGGTGGTACAGATTGTCCCTCTCATGACCTGGCTGTTTTAGGGACAGAGGTGGAGAAGGAGGGAGACTATAGTTTAGAAACTGCGGTCCCGGCTGGGTTGTGGGAGGGCAATGAGCATGTGGTTCTTCGAGATAAGTTGCAACCTCTTGTTCCTAAGCGCCAAGAGAAGTTGTTTACTAGGCTGTGGCAGTACGTCCACATGTTTGTTGATTCTCCAGGCCTGATGTACGGGGTGGCACCCGACATGGAGGCTGGAGACAGTGCAAGGCTCAAATTGGCTTCCTACCGTATAAATCCTGTTCGACAGCCTGTCGTAAAAGCAGAGCTGGACTACATGTTGAAGAAGGGTCTGAGGGATAAGGGATATCATGAGTGGTCGTTGCCAGTAACTTTGCAACCTGAGTTAAGTGGCAAGATCCGTGTTTGTGTTGATTGCAAGAGTGTTGGTGCATCATCCCTGACAGACGCCTATACCTTATCCAGAGTTGACGACCCCATAGACCGCATCGGGGCTGCCTCGTTTATCACTAAGGTGGAAATAGTGAAAGGTTATTGGCAGGTCCCGTTGCCGGAGTGAGCGAAAAGATGTGCCAGTCTTGTGATGGACTGGGCAGTTTATCAGTGTCAAGTGTTGTTTTGCTGCCGGAACACAAGTTGGATGTGTGGCATGTTAAGGGCACTGATAATGTTCTGGCTGATTGTTTGTCACGGGAGAGTATGTTTTAAGGAGCACCCTCGCCGTTCAGTCAGTGTTGGTTTGAGAGTGGAGAAAAATTAGGCTTGCCCCTGTAGTGCAAAGCCGCCAAAAACACGATTAAAATAATACAAAAACCTCACATAAATACTCTTTCTTTTGATAGTATATAAGTGCAGTATGTTAGAGCAAGAATCTAAGACATTCTGAGTTTTTTTGTTCTTAGTAGGCTAGGCTTGTTGTACCTTGCTCGTTGAGCGTAACATTGTTAAGTGATACTATTATTTTGGGGAAGTGTTGCGTAGATTTTTTTTATATAATGAAGTGTTTTTATGTTTGTGATTGTGCTTTGTTTTTCACAACTTGGGGAGTAGCTGGGTGATGCGGGGTTGGTGGGCATTCTGTCTGGTCAGATGTGGTGTTTACCTGAGGTTAAAACGTCCCACATCTTGGGCGGGGTGTTACGCTGGCCAGCTTGCCAGAATGTACTCGTACTCGCTAGCGCCCGCCAGGGCAGTGAAATGGCCTATAATAATCGTAGAACGATGTTCTTTCTTTCTTAGTATTCATGTTGTCACAGACAGATCAGTGTTTGCCTTTATTCTTGTCTGTGACACTTGGAAGTATTTTATATCATTGATAGAGTTATAAGATATGTAGTGTGATAGTTGCAAGGAGAGAGAGAGAGAGGGAAGCAGCGAGGTGGTAGTATGTGCGTGTGTATGTACGTGTGCATTCCTCGCTTGGGCGCAGCCACCCGCTCGTGATTGGATGGCGGGCCTGGCGTGTCATATGACGCCTGATCTTCATGACGTAGTGGCCGGTGATTGGAGGCCGCATTCCTAGCGCGGTGGTGGGGGCTTCCTTCCCGCGTCTCTCCTTAGAGCTTGGTATATTGTGCTTGGTCCTAGACGTCCCTTGCATTCTGTCCCCAATCTAACCCTCTTTACTGCTGTTCCTCTCTCTGAACTCCTTCCTTCCAATACTTCTTATCTTTATTCAATTACTCATCCCTTCTGGTTCTGCATACGACTTCCATAGTCGGCCAGTCGTATTACCAGCACCAGTTCTCACATATATGTTATGCACTAGCTTTAGGGATTATTAGAGTCATAGTCACATGGAGTCATATTATTGGGTGCTTCTAATTATTGGGTTGTTCTTTGTTACTATTTAATGCTAGACAGTGGAGGGTACCTTTGGTCGTTGTCTGAGTTAAGTATATGGCAAGTCAGAGCCTGTACGACTTCGACGGATCTAGGTAGCCTGTAACCCTTGTGCATATTTTTCCTTTGCGAGCGTAGCAGCATACAAGCGAAGGGCTTTTGCCTACTCTTGCTTGTATGTTTGCTACCTCATTTTGTTGACCTTTGAGGAGCGCCAGGGTAAGACCAGATACTTGAGATCTGGACTTACCAAGAGAGCCTCCTAGTCACTTAACGTAAGATAAGGGAAATCTGTTCAGGGGAGACAGTAGGCTACGAGCATGCTTGAGCTCTGCCTAGGCTCCTTGTACCTTTTTTGCCGCTGCTAGACTTTATTAGTAAGAAAGACAGCATTGTGTTTATTAACTTTAACTGCGTATGCTTTAGCAATTATTCACGTATTATTTTAGCCTAGGTTGATGCATGGTGCACAACCCAGTTTGGCTGTTACTTTGGCTAAGGAAGTACTGTTTTTGAGTGGATGTTATTAGTGCTGTCACAGAGTTGTTGCACTCCCTTGTTTTATATATATGTATCCTACTTGTTGGTGTATTTAAGATACACGCTTTGGTGTCCTGCCCCTGCATTATTCCTGTTCTATATTCGATGAGCATCTTAGAGCATCAGACGTTTTCAGAAGATTCCCTATCTGTTTGCTGTAGGACTAGACTTCCAGTGTTTTCATAGAGCATTGGAGAGTTTAGTGTTGAGTTCAGACTCACACTAAAGTTAACGTAAGCATATACTCCTTTATTAAATCTTGTTATAGTTTATTTAAGCATTGTTATTACTTGAGAGCATTTTATTAACGTAATTACTCTTGTTGTGATTAGGCTTTGCCGTCACCGGAAAGCCTTTGTAGAAGTGCACTAAACCCAGTTAATTGATACCCCGTTAACCAGTAGATTAACTCTGGAGGGTTTAAGTGTTTTGTTCACCGGCTTAATAGTTCGAGGGTTTGGAATTAGCGTACCGTTGTTGCAGATATAGCCTATCTTCTAGTCCAATATTAAGTGCCCTTGTTTATTTCGTTGTGCCGGTTGTAACAGAGAACTTACAAACATCCCCGTTCATAAGGTGTTAAGAGTCAAGGCATAAACAAAACCTTTCAAAATACCCCTCTGGCACTCAAAACAAAGCAATACGTGATTAAGTGAGATAATTCCCCTCCATACCTTCTATCACTCCTCCTCATGTGTCCCCGTTCCCCTCCTTTTCCACCTCTTTCCCCTTCCTCAATTATCAGGTATTTTCCCTATTATTCCCAATATTTATCAAGTATTTTTGCGCGAGGATGGCTGAGAGAGAGGGAGGAGGATGGGGGAGTCTTTCTTCGACCCTCTAGCCAGTCTCAGAGCTCTCCTAGTCTCTCAGAACCATGCAAGACATGAGCGAGGGAGGATGTGTCTCTCTCGCCAGCCCGGGTGAGATTACAACCGTGGGGCTAAAATATATGTTTTTCACCAGCCAATTGCTGTTAACATTGTTTTATTGCTTTTCAATCTTGATATGTTCATAAAAGTAAAATAGGTGCACATGGATAAATAGTAATGGTATATATGGTAAATATGACAATTTTCGTCAGAAATGAAGCAAATACCTTCGCACCACGGGACCTTTCAAATGCCATAGCTTCGCGCTTTACGAGTTAATTTGATTGCTTGTGTCACCTTTCCTGTATTCAATGTATGCCGTGTGTGTGTCCGTCCTGTACACCCCTGAACCAATTCCTCGAAAACATTACAATTCATGCATGTTGGCCAACCCCCCACTCCTTTATTTCCTACTACAGGTAATTGCCTCGCCCCCTACTACTTCCTCTGTCCCTATCCTTGCTTCGAGGCATTGAGTGATCAAAATGATTGCTTGTCTCACCTTTCCTATATTAACTGTATGTATGTTCCAGCACACTCGGCTACCAGCACCCAACTGGTGATGGGCTGGTCTATCAGAGTGAGAACTGAGCGATCTCTGCCATACCCATAGCTTACTCTGACTGTTCCTTTTACTTATATATTTTTTAGATCTCAAGTGACGGCGTCTCTTCCGTGGATTGACCTCCCAATCTACCAAGATTGGAAGCCAAAGCGTCACATTTTTCCTTTGCCCCTCAACTTTCTCTTCATAATTGCTGAGGGGCACAGGGCCCTGGGTGGGTCTTTGATTTCCCGGGCGTTTCAGCACCCTCTTCAGCTCCCCGCCATGGAGTGGCTTCGGTCACCCAGGCTTTATTGTGGTCGGCAGGGAGGGTTCTGCGGGGGCGCTCGGTTATGGCCTTGGCCTTGCTCGGGGCCTTGGGGCTGTTCGGCCAGACAGCTTGGGGAACAACAACAACAACAACAACCAGCACCCAAGGTATGAACATCTCTAGGGAAGGACCATTTGGCACTTACCCGGTGCTAATACTACGAGGCAGTAAGTGCTGATCGGAATGGCAGCGTAAGCAGAAACCCAAGCCCGGATGTGCAGTACGACAGGCATCTACCACAAAATCACGAGCTTTCAGCCAAGTACCCTGTGGCCTACGAGTACCTGTCAGCAGTGCATGCTCTCTCCATAGCATTGCACAAGAAAGAGCTGACTGGTACCACGTTTCCCTAAGCCTGAGCCGCATTATTTGTGAGGCGTGCAGCAGAGCGTAGTGGTGGTGGTTTCAAGCAGTAGCAGCATATTTATGCTTCTTTTTTATCCTATGGGTCCGCAACCAATAACAAATAGTTAAAGGGTTAGATCATCTATTTGTAATAAACCGAGGTTACATTAACCTCACTTTCTAAGAAAGAGATAATGATATAATCCCCAATACATCACAAGCCTATTTCATCATAAGAAAAAAATATGTTTTGAGTTAATTTGTTTATTCCTCTTTTAGAAATAAACCTAGGCAACTCTAGTGCATATTACGAGATAGCCAACCATCTAAATAGTAGCGAACCTTATCAGTTATCACCAAGTGGTTTTGATTAAATAAGAAGGTATGCTTGCTGCGTAAACGTTATTCACTGAACTCTTGAGGTTACTAATGCATGAAAGTAGACATTCAAACTCAAGATACTTAACCCAAGAATGGCGAGCATCCTCTCGAGAGGTTCTGCTGTTGGACGGCGAGCGTCCTCTCGAAACCCAACAAATAAAGAAATCCTTTCATACCACCCCACTTGCACTCAAAACAAAGTAATGTGTGATTAGGTGAGATGATTCCCCTCCATTACCCCCTATCACTCCTCCACATGTGTGGAGGAGAGGTCCCCCTTCTCAATTATTGGGTGTTTTCCCTATTATTCCCGAAATTTATCGAGTATTTTTGCGCGAGGATGGCTGGGAGAGAAGGGGGGAGTCTTTCTCCGACCCTCTAGCCAGTCTCAGACCTCCTATAGTCTCTCAGTAGCATACAAGACAGTGGAGAGGGTGGATGTATGTCTCTCTCCGGTCCGCCTCAGCTTACGACCGCGTGGCTAAAATATACGTTTTTCACCAGCCAATTGCTGTCCCCACTTATTTTATTACTCTTCGATGTTTATATGTTTATATTAAAAATAAAATAGGGGCATATGGAGAAGTAAGAATGTTATATATGGTATATATGACGATTTTCTTCAGAATTGAAGCCAATATCTTCGCATGGCGCGCACTTTGAGCTGCCATAGCTTCGCGCTTCTTGAGTTAACCAACAAAAATATGTATTCAAAAGTTTTGATGTTCGTAGGTTGGCTAGAGTTGAATAGGAGTACTGTTATGTGAATGCAGTATAGATGGTGAAAGAGTTATAAAAGCAACTTCTATTTTGCAGATTTATGTGTGTTCTGCACAGTATGAAATTATATTTACCCAGTAGATACAGAGTTATATTTTCATAGTATATAAGTGAAACATATCAAGTGCCATATATATGTATATATTTTTATACAGTATATATATATAAAGTATATCTCACATAATTATACACGTGAGCTACTAAATGTGTTTATATTATTAGTTGGGACTCGAACCACAGACAGTCAAGACGAGAGTCCATGCTTTAATCAACTCTACCATGGCGTCACAAAGGATATTATACCCTTTCATATTAATATGGAGAGGCTAGACCTTTGGGGACCCCGAAGTTTTTTTTTTTTTTTTTTTTTTTTGCAAAAATCCTTCCTACAGTGCAGGAAAGTGCAAGTGAAGAGTAAAAAACACCATCCGACATCTTCAACCCCTCCCTCCCACTCCCCCCTGCCCAACCCAAATATCGCATCCCCGAAATTTATATATATTGTTGTTGTGCTAAAATCCTTCCTAAAATATAGGAAAGTGCAAGTGAAGAGTAAAAATCACCATCTGATATTTCCAACACCCTCAAACCCCTCCCTCCGTCCATCCCTCCCTTGCGTGTTTTTGCTACTTCTGCGATAAATGTTTTATCGACATGTAAAATCAACTGTTTTCGTGAATATTACTCGATATCGTCCATACTTTGCAGACAAGTTCCATATGTATCAATGCAACTTTGCACACAAGGAAAGTGTGTTTACAACTATGGTTCTTTTCAGCATTTTTTTGTTTGTTTTTGTAATATAGGGCCCCGATCCCATACACATACATTCAATATTTTTGTGCACAGCTTGTATGTATCATTGGGGAATACTAATATTGCACATTTGTAGGTAATATAGTTAGGCTACTTTAAACAAAAAACAGGCAATTTCTATTGGTAAATATAGGATCCTTGTATTCGCTGCTGCGCGCGCGCGCACATAAGGTGATGACAATTGCACCAGATATTCCTTAGAACACTGGGATCAAATACTATAAACGTTTACACAATACTGGGTATATAGCTGGGATTAGCCCACTAGGTCTAGCCGCCCCTTAAGGAGAAAGAAAATTCCTACTTGGAGAAAGCATTTCATTACATACACAATCTGTAGGACCCATATTTCAGAGTATCATTCAGGAATTTTTAATATAGGAAAGGGATCAATATTCTTAATTAACACGTTGTAGTAGATTTGATTAAAGCATGGATTCTTGTCCTGACTGTCGGTGGTTCGAGTCCCGGGTGAGAAAAACATAATATATATATGTATATATAATGGAAGCAATTGATTCTCCTACTGGGAATCGAAGACGAATAAGGAATATGAAGACCAAAGCGAACATAACATATTTGTTTATTGGCAACGTTGCAACACTAACCTTGTGTCATTATCAAGCCTAAACAAGAGAAAGAATAAAACCTATCGTGAATATCATAAAATCATCACATGTTAAAATTGAAAATGTATTCAAAAGATAAAATTAACGAAAATATAGCTAAGGTTCATTACATTAAGACATTAAAAGTAGAGATATTTGATAAGTGAAAAAGGAATAAAAGAGTGAGAATAATGTAAACAATAATAATTAATGTTAGGCAAAATAAAGATAGATGAGGGTGGCGAATTTAAAAGTCAAGGAGTGAAAGGGGCGGGGTTGACTAAAATAAGGAAACAGGAGTACAAATGGGCACATATATCTATTTAAACATATGCCTACACGTACCAGCACAGGACACTAAAAGCAGAGGAGGGGCGTGGAGGTCTCGTGGGTGCCTAGAGACGGGCGGAGGTGGTGGGTGAGGAGGGACTCAGCTGTCACACGTGTCATGTCGTCTGTTGCAGTGAACAATATGGTAAAATCCTGGCTATTTATAGTATGATCTGAGGTTTCGCTGTGGTTTTGGATAGCAGAATATGATGGCTTTGACAAAGGGAAATTGGTACGGTAAGATCGACCCTTGTGTTCCGAGGTCCTAGTTGAAAGTTGGCGTTTGGTTTGACCAATATACGTAGCATTACATCTACTACAGTTGTACTTATATACAACTGAGGATTGTAGAACACAAGGGATACGATCTTTAACTTTGAACAGCTGGGAGATTGTAATTTGAGGCTTGAATATTATCCTTAATGAAATATGAGGAAAGAACTCAGAGATCAGTCTTTGAAGACTGTGCTTTAGTGCGAAGCTTTGCTTACCAAGAAAGGGCCAGGTAAAATACAAAGGGGCCTTATTGACTGTAGTGATTTTTGGCGAGGGAGAATGTAATTTTTGAAGCTGGGTACCAATACATTTGTCAATGAACATTAGTGGGAAGCCGTCCACATCTAACATTTTCTTCAAAAACTGAAATTCGTTATGCATGGACATGAAATTGGAACATATATTATAAGCTCTGGTGACCAGAGTGCAAACTAAATTTCGCTTGAATTGGATAGGAATGGAGGAGTCGACCTTAGTCATGAGGCCTGTGAATGTCGGTTTGCGGTACACTGATGTTACAAATGAATGGTTTGATTTTTCAATATTAATATCAAGAAATGGTAACTTGTTTTCGTTCTCTAGTTCGGCGGTGAATTTGATGTGTTGGTGTTGGGAGTTCAAGTAATTAAGAAATAGCGGGACATGATCTGGGGAACTGAATACTAGGAAGATGTCGTCGATGTAACGTTTATATACTAAAGGTTTGAAATTTTCGGGGCACTGGTTAAGCCATAATTATGGTTTCATGATGGGCAGGGAATGAATTGGCGAGACAACAACCTAACGGATTACCCATGGAAACTCCGTCCGTTTGTCTGTACAGGGATTCGTTGAACAAAAACAAGCAGTCTTTTGATGCTAATGAAAGAAGTTTATGAAATTTTGATTTACTAAAGCCGTGAACTAAGTCCGAATCCTTAAACATAGGCACCCACGAGACCTCCACGCCCCTCCTCTGCTTTTAGTGTCCTGTGCTGGTACGTGTAGGCATATGTTTAAATAGATATATGTGCCCATTTGTACTCCTGTTTCCTTATTTTAGTCAACCCCGCCCCTTTCACTCCTTGACTTTTAAATTCGCCACCCTCATCTATCTTTATTTTGCCTAACATTAATTATTATTGTTTACATTATTCTCACTCTTTTATTCCTTTTTCACTTATCAAATATCTCTACTTTTAATGTCTTAATGTAATGAACCTTAGCTATATTTTCGTTAATTTTATCTTTTGAATACATTTTCAATTTTAACATGTGATGATTTTATGATATTCACGATAGGTTTTATTCTTTCTCTTGTTTAGGCTTGATAATGACACAAGATTAGTGTTGAAACGTTGCCAATAAACAAATATGTTCCTATTCGCTTTGGTCTTCATATTCCTTATATATATATATATATATATATATATATATATTGGTGGAGAGACTCGGACCAAGAGTGAGAGGGGTGGAAATGAGTTACTTGTGAAGTGTGTGCTGAGTTACATGGATGGATAGACAAACGAATGAGGAAGTAAGAAGGAGGTGTGGTGTGGAGGTAGATGTGCTGGAAAGTGTGAAAAGGAACACCTTGAGATGGTTCGGCCATATGAAATGTATGGGAAGCGAGAGAATGACTAAGAGGGCGTACGAGAGCGAGGTGGAAGGACAGAGAGGGAGAAGTAAACCGAAAGAGAGGTGGAAGGATGGAGTGAGGAAGTATATGGATGAAGGCGGTGCTGATTGGGAGGAGGGGCGTCGACTGACTGGGACAGAGGTGCATGGGGGCGGTTAGTTAAGATTACGGCGTCAGGCAATATATAATTATACTGTATATAATTATACAGTATATATATATATATATATATATATATATATATATATATATATAGTTTATGTGTGTGTAGGAACCAGATGAATTTGGCAAGATCCTTTATGATTAGGTACAGTGTTTTTTCTTATTACCTGTCCGTGCAAGAAATCAATGTAAAAATTAAAGCTCGCATATTTGGAGACTGACACCAAGCTCGTAGGACTGTAATGCAACTTCTACCTATATCATTGAATGACATAGAGTTTGGCAGGCTTTAATGGGAGTGACATCCGAGGCGGAGTGCTGTGCTAACTACAGAAGATTATTGATACCTCGCTTAGTCCATTTCATTTGAGGAGAGTAGCCCAGTGCTAAAACCTTTTAAGACTATAATTCCTTATATTTTGAGTATATACATTTAGTGTTAATTTGCACGGAGAAAGGATTGTGATTAAAAAAAAAAAATAGTTTACTTTTATTATTATTATTATTATTGTTGTAAATTTTAGTATTGTTATTATTATTAATTATTATTATTTTGTTTTACTATTATTACTTGACATAGATGCATACGAGTCTATGGTAAATATGTGGATTTGTTAATGCTGTTAATCCATAATTTATTATTACATAATTATGATGCAAAAATCCTCAACAATGATATACGTATATTTCTATCTATCTATCTATTGCCTGACGCCGTGATCCCCGAAGGGGTGGACACGAACGAACCGCCCCCATGCGCCTCTGTCCCCAGTCAGTCGACGCCCCTCCTCCCAACCATTTGGGAGAATAAAATCATCCAATAGTACCCAAAATAGAGTTAAAAGAACAACACTCCAGTATAGAAGTGCTTGAATAGGTTCTGATTTCAACTCATAAGACAAAATTTAATAACTGTTACAGAGCTACATTTAACTATTATTCCACATGTACATCTACATATTAATAAATGGTTTTAAAAGAGTTTTTAACTACTAAAAGGATGTGTTAAGGTACAATATTAAAGGGTGTATGCCATTATATTCTCCTGAATACACAGTATGCATCAAATAAGCATTTAACTGTAACTGTTACTTATGTGAGCGGGTGTACAACTATGAACAAATTAGATAAAACAATATTTTGTATATCAAACGTGCGAGCAAATGTCTAAATATAAAAGTGGGAAGCAGTATATATTGTAATACAATCTCAACAGTAACATGCATGTGCACGTGTGCAACCATTCGCATGATATGAGAACCAGACATCCATCATGAATATTTAATGAATATAAACACCATATGGGGAAGATCCCTTTATTGACGTTTCGCAGATAGCTTTTTCAGATCACTCCAGGTCACGTGACCTAAGAAGCTATCTGCGAATTGTTGTCAATAAAATGTTCCTCCTCATATTGTGTTTATATTAATTCTTTCAAAGTTATTTCAACATGAACATTCAATTTGCATGTAATTAAGAAATAGTATAGGCCTATACAGCCAAATATACAACAAGAACAGAAGGGGCATCTTATTTGGACAGATACATGTGTTTACTTCATTACTCTACTAATTAATAGCTAGCATACTATAATGAACAGTAACTATGTAGCAGCTGGACGTGTAGGCAACTGTGCATACAAAATATCACGATAACACTGAACACAAACACACGTCCATAGAGTACAGAAGGATAGGGAGGAAAGAGAGACGCCACAAATCTGTAAATAGTGATCCGCGCGTTCGAGAGATGGCAGCAAGATCGCAAAGGAAAATGGGAGGGTCCCCATTAATTCGTAATAATCCCTACCTTGTACTAATAACGCTAATAATAATCAACTGAACATTATCCAGAGACTCTGTAGACATGACAGAGTTAAATAGACATAAGTAGAGGTTACTGTAAAGGCTAGATCATCGTGAAATTGTCGTCATTATGAGGAGGTTCACAAGCAAACCTCATCCAACCCCCGCCATTGTTGTTGTGAGATTCGGGAGTTGCCC
Organism: Lithodes maja; assembly: GCA_037953745.1. Taxonomy (NCBI): domain Eukaryota; kingdom Metazoa; phylum Arthropoda; class Malacostraca; order Decapoda; family Lithodidae; genus Lithodes; species Lithodes maja. The sequence continues at coordinate 15,616 of JBAKBP010011118.1, read as the reverse complement.
AGTGCTGCCGTTTTTCCGCAGTTATTTGGTCCGCTGTTTACAATTTGTTTTAAGAAAACGGATATATTGATGGAGTAACTTGGTAAGAATTAGGTGTGCACCTTTTTGTCTGTATGTCTGTCAGTCTGTGTGTACGTATATGTCTAGGCATGTATACACTTTATGTATGCATTATGTACAGTAGCCCTATGAAGTTCGTAGTCTCAAAAAATATAATTATTAAATTATGCAATTGACCACTTGCGAGTTTCGTTCTATAAGGAAGTTGGAGTTGTAGACATCGATATTTAACATAATTATACCAGCTAAAAAACAGTTATAGTACATTTATAGATACATAAAATCAAATTAAACATACTCTTTAGCCATCCGAAACCTACATTATTATTATATTTATGTTTACTATCGATGTCTACAACTGCAACTTCCTTATAGAACAAAACATTCAAGTGGTAAATTACATTTCTTTTCAGATTGCTGTAGGAAACATTATCACTTATATATTTCTTGATTCATCCTCTTTTTACATTATGTATACCGTTCTGTAAATGTAGTTTATACATTAACTGTTGAGCTTCTAATAGATCTAATTATTAATACTTATTAATACAAACACATGTGACAGTCCGTGGATTAATTAAGATTGTTGGAACTCTGTAAACTGTAGCCAATATTTGGGTATATAACTGTGTAGGCTGTATACACCAACAAACAAAATTAGTGTCGCCGCTCCAAAATGTCTACTTTAATTTTGTCTATTAGAATAAGACAAATGTACTCCTCGCACACCTGAACAAAGCTTGGATATATAAGCTTTGTTCAGATGTGTTATGGAATAATGTTATCTTATAAAACAAAAGAGAACCCTAAGGTAGAGATTTTGAAGCGGCAAACATTAAATTTGTCCCTGAGTGTACATCTATAGTATGTATGTACACTCATGGACATGATTTTAACCATCCTGTGAATAAATTACGCAAGTATTACATGTTGAATCAACCAGTTTATATATAATCAATATTTTATGCAATTATCAGTTTGTAAATTTATGGAAAAGTGTTTTTTTTTTTTCGAATAAACTGTATATCATAACATTTTAATTACATAATGTCAATCCTAGGATGGTTAAGAACATACTGTATATCCGGTACTATACATGTATACTGTATATATGTGTTTATAAATATATGCTCCCTGTTTGACCACTCAACCTAGACCTTGGTACTATAGGTAGGCCTAATGATTTCTTGCTCTTAATTACGATTCAAGTTATGTTCACTTATTTTACTAAAGTTGTCTCATCATGTTGTAATCGACGGAATGTGTGTGTTTTTTGCGATTAATATGGTGTATTTGTTTTGAATTATGGCATCAGATATTCAGATTGCAACTGTATTATGTGTTACTAGCTTTCATTAACATTTCATGTACTCTGTGATATGTTTTATAAGTTGCATGTCCGACACCGATAACGCTCCCTAAAGTGTTGGGGATTGTACTGAGAGGTAATTATAGACCAACCTTTTAAAAATATTGGAACAGTTTTATGCAATACGTTATTATTATTTGAGATAGGGAAGAAAAGCGCCAAGGAAACAAACCACAGAGATGAGGCCCTGCACGCACCAACAACCACTGCCACCGTGACACCAAGACAAGAAGTCACAAGCAACTCCTCACCACGCTTCGCTCGGGTCACCTGCATCACTCAGGCACTTCCCCCGACCCCAGGAAAGAACATACCTGTGAGGACGGCACCTACTGATGATATACCTAACAAAGATAATCCCTCACAACGTCGTAATAAACAAACCGTGCATAAAGATCAACACACCACGCGCCCTTCTTGCTCAAAGGAGCACCACCGCCGTGACGCGGATTCCCAGAAGGGCTACTGCAGCCGGCCCAGACCCTCCTCCAGGCATAGCCGCCCCTCTAGCCCTGAAATGCCCCACCGAGGAGAATAACGAAAGTGGTAAGACCATCTCAGCCTACCTCATCATCAGTAGAGTTGAACAGATACTATTACCTCACCGGTAGGGATAGTATCAGAAGACTTGGTACTATTAACTGAGAAATTGCCTTGAGTGAGTAAGACACTGGTGGAACTACTTGACGCATTTCTCAAAGGTACTTTGGATTTGCTAGTATTCTTGTTGGACCACACTGGTGACCACCCAACATCTTTACATTGCCTTGGTACAAGATTTACTGTAATTAGAGTATGCAATACCGACAAGCGCTCTAGTTCTAGTAAACCTACAAATATAGTAAGGGTGGTTGGAAGAGCGCAAGTCACTGGTGAAACGGCTTCCTTCTCAGTCAGGACTTGTAGTGGATGGTGTAACGACACTGGTGAAACAACTCCCTACTTAAGTCCTGCAATACGAGAGCGTAAGACACTGGTGAAACGGCTCGTACTCGTATAACCACAACATCTAACATCAAAGTTATTTCAGAGATTCCTGTAGGAAGTCAAGGTCAAGGACTCGTAGTGGAGGGCGTAAGACACTGGTGAAACGACTTCCTACTCAAGTCCTATGATACTATACGAGAGTGTTCTACACTGGTGAAATGGCTCGTATTCGTAAAAGACCTCAACCCCGTAGATCTTCAGAAGACCCCAAGGAAGTTTTCGCCAACTCTGCAACCGTCACACGGCAGGACCACCACCACGGACCAGGTCGTCATCAGGAATACAACGCAGCCGCATCTTCAAAGACTGTCAGAACCTGCCAAAGATCTTCCCCTTGAGATGCCTAGTGGATCCTCGATCGTACTGTTATATAATTACCTATCCATGTCTGATGTAACATTGCACTTATAATCATTTGTTACTGTGAAATAAGAATAATCTATGTTTGTACTCTGCGTTATATTATCCTCTATTGTCTTCATGCATGTGTTTGTGTTGGTCTCCTTTTCTCCAGTCAAGTAAGAATCTATCTAATTAGTCAATACAACCCCAGTAAAAACCTGGTATAACATTATTATTATTATTATTATTATTATTAAAGTAGTAGTAGTAGTAGTAGTAGTAAACATACGTTTTACGTTTTTTACGTTGATATTACTTAAAGCCAAATAAATTGCCATTTTTATCAAATATGATCAATACCTAAAATATGAGAGAAAACACGAGACTCAGGATATACTGTAGTAGCGACCAGAGCAAGAAAAAAAGAAAACGGAAAGACCAACAAGAACGGGAAGACGCCAGTAGGAAAGAAGGAAGGACAGAAAGACAGAAAATGGGAGATCCACAAGAACGAGAAGCAAAACTAGAGTCCCGAGAAATCAGAACCAATGCCATCAGGGAAGTCGACCAAAGCCCTTTAAAATTGACACCTTAACCCCATACCCCTATTACTCGCAAATACCTCGCCTTGGACTACGTTGCTGAATGTATGACGTGCCAGGTGAAACCAGCAGAGGGCAGACAGGGTGAAGTCAGAGTAGCTGCCGATTCCTAGGTGCAACGTGATCTGCCTGTACACTGGTCAGTTCAGTCAAACATCATCTAGCCCTATCCAATCTCCTGGTCTAATTTCAATTGCCTGTACACTGGTCAGTGCAAGAAGATACATTGACTTGGAGCTTCCTAAACTGTCCCACTTGCCTAAAGATAGTAAAGGAGGAATTGTATAATAACGACGAGTTGTTAGTACACTTGTCCGTACGACTCTAGTTATTGTGCAGATCCTGGGTAATGACTTACTGCCAGTATACTGGTCCGAGTAGTCTGTCGAGCCCGGTTATTGAGCTTTAGCTTGCTACCAGTCTACTGGTCCATGTAGCCTGCTATAACTCAGTCCCTGGGTAGTGATCCAAACCCTACTGAGAAATTGTTAGGTGGACAGTACACTGGTCCGAGCCGCCTAATAAATTCTCTGGCCATACCCAACTTGGGTATCGATAGTACTGTTGTCCAGGCCATAATGACTTCTCCCTTACTCGAGAGTTAAATTGCGTGGTGGACAGTAGGCTACACTGCTCCGCGCTGCCTAGTAAGTTCTGTAACCCTCCAGGCTTGGTATCACCAGTACACTGGTCCGTATGTAGCCTGAGACTTGAGTACAGGAGTTGCTAGATTACCAGTACGCTGATCTGTGTCAAGACATGTTAGAGGACGTTGTTAGAGGACCACCCACCACCAACTCTGATGTTGAAGCCACTACAAGGACGAGCACGAGGAAGATCCGTAGATGTTGGACCACGGCACTAGAATAAAAAACTTAGCTTGCTGAAGGCTGTATAAGTGTATAACAGACCTCCCTTATCACTTGTTAGGCCTCTATAGACGAGGATACAAACCACACATATTTATCGTTATAAAGTAGAATATTTTGTACTTGAACTCTTTGTGAGATCACATATGGTAATATTTCACTTTATAGCCGCACACACCCATACAGTGATACACATAGAATTAACCCCAGTGACACTATCTTTCCACACCCGTGACCAAATGACTTGTGATTATTTCATTGTGTTTATACTTTCATTTCATGCTAAATTCATTCGAGAAATGCTTCCATGACTTGTCTAAATCTATGTGCGAAGACTCCTAAGTGCACTTTTTAGGATACCAATATATCCGTGATAAACTCTGATATATGAGAGACACTTATTGAATTATTTATATATATTTTATTGTTGTTGTTGTTGTTGTTCCCTAAGCGCCTGGCCGAACAGCCCAGAGTCCCTGAGGAAGGCCATGGCCACGATCGGGCTTTCCCACAGAGCTCTCATTGAGTGTAGATTGTGTTGTTGGCGTAAGTGGTTGTGTGAAATGCAGTCTTCTATGATGTGTTTAATGGTACAAAGGAAATCAAGCAACAACAGATCTAGTGACCCTTCTAGGCTGCTTGTCCTCCAAAACACTGAGGATCAAGTGTCCAAACAGTGGTTTAGAGTGGGTAAGGGAACATTGGAAAGGGAACTACTGCCCTGCCACTAACGTGGCAGGACTAGGAAGTTAGTAGGGGACATATGGGTTAGTAACTGAGGGGAGGATAAAGTTATTCATTTACAAACGCAGTCAGTCGCGGGTTTGATGCGAGATATTTGTCTAAGCGGAATTTAAATGAATCAACGGTGCTGCAGTCTATAACGTTTCGGGGAAGCCCATTCCACAAGTTGACAACTCGATTGAAGAAGAAATTCTTAGATTCGTGCGAGTTAAAAGATTTACCAATAATTTTGCAACCGTTTCCCCGTGTGTAATTAGATTGGTCGATAGTGAAGTACTTACTACAGTTCATATTGTCGATGCCTTTGATGATTTTGAACACTTGAATTAAGTCGCCTCTTAATCTGCGCTGGGTTAAAGGAAATAGATTTAATTCTCTAAGACGCTCTTCGTATGGTTTGTTCTTTAGGCTAGGTATCATTTTGGTAACTCTACGTTGAACTCGTTCTAGCTTGTTTATATCTTTTTGGTAATAAGGGCACCAGGATTGAACGCAGTATTCCAGAAGAGGGCGGACTAAGGAATTGTAAAGGGTTAGGATAACTTCTTTGGATTTATGCTCAAATGACCTGCCTATAAAGCCAATTATTTTGTTTGCCTTCTTAACAACTTCTGAACATTGTTGACTCGGTTTTAGGTTACTCGATATTGTTACTCCCAGATCAGTTTCTCTGTTTACATTCTTAAGCTGAGTGCCATTCATCGAATAGTTTGCTTTCTCATTTAGGTATCCGACATGTAGTACTTTACATTTATCCGCATTGAAACTCATTTGCCAAATTTGGGCCCAACATGACAATTTATCTAGATTGTGTTGCATATCGTCAACTTGTTCTTTTGAGAGTACGCTATTTGCAATTTTTGTATCGTCAGCAAATTTTGAGATTGTGCAGGTGAGACCCTCATCTATGTCGTTGATGTAAATTAGAAAGAGAATTGGTCCTAGTACCGATCCCTGGGGTACCCCGCTACTTACATTGGTCCATTTAGATGCCTTACCGTTTATGACTACTCTTTGCTTTCTGTTGTTGAGCCAATTTTCTATCCATTTCAACACACCGTCTTGTATTCCATGCGCTTTTAGTTTTAGCAGTAAACGTTTGTGGGGAACTTTGTCAAAGGCCTTTTGAAAATCAAGGTATATAATATCTACAGCTTTACTCTCATCGTAGAGGTTGAGGATATCGTGGAAGAAGTCTAAGAGGTTTGTTAAACAGGAACGTTTTTTACGAAAGCCGTGTTGAGTATCTTTAAGTATGTTATTTTCCTCTAAGTGATTTACGAGTCTGTCTCGTATGACCGTTTCTAGCATTTTACATACAACTGAGGTTAAGCTAATTGGACGATAGTTACTGGGTAGGGATTTGCTGCCTTTTTTGAATATCGGTGTTACGTTGGCTAGCTTCCACTGATCAGGCATAGTTCCAGACTGCAAGGATTTATTGAATAGTAATGTCAGTGGTTTGGAGAGCTCATTCTTAGCTTCCTTTAGAACTCTAGGCGAGATTGTATCAGGTCCTGGCGTTTTATTTACTTTGAGTTTATCTAAACAATTCAATACTTCTCTCTCTGTAACGGTGATATTGCTTAGAACATCTGAATTATCAATCTGAATCGGCGATGGTGTAGGGATATCACTGAGGTCTTCGGTTGTAAAAACTGATGCAAAGAAGGTATTGAGGGCATTACTCATTTGTACTTCGTCTTTGGTGTATTCTCCTTTTTCATCGACTAACGGTCCAACAGTTGAAGTAACTACTTTTTTCTTTCTGATATAACTATAGAATTCTTTCGGGTTTGTTTTACTTTGATTCGCAATATGTAACTCTAAGGTCTTTTTACTTTGCTTAATTAACTTTTTGGCTTTGCGTCGTAGCTCTACAAATTTCACCCGTTCTTCGTCATTTTGTGAGGATTTTAATCTATCATTAGCAAATTTTTTAGCAAGCAGGCAGTTTGAAATATCTTTATTCCACCATTTGGGCTTATTATTATGGCCTGGACGCCGTATTTTCGATGGTATGCAGTCTTGCACTGCTTTTAGGTAAGTGGTTTCGAATAACTTCCAAGATGTATTTATGTCGTTATTGTTAATTAAAAAGCTCCAGTCAGTTTCTTTAAACATAGCTCTAAGTTTATGGAAGTTTGCTTTCTTGAAATTAGGGACTTTTTCGATGCTACTATTTGGTTCGTTACTAGTAAACTTTAAAGTGAAAGTTATCGTACGATGGTCGCTGTTACTGAATTCATCACCAACATTCAAATTCTCTATCAATTCTTCTTTTGTTGCAAGTACAATGTCAAGAACGTTATTACCACGGGTCGGCGTTCGAACAAATTGATAAAGCGAACTCTCTTGCAAGTTCGTATACAAGTCATGTCCGGAGTGTGAAGTAAGAGTATCGCCCCACTTGGTCACAGGTAAATTAAAGTCGCCAAAAATTACGGTATCTTGTGAGTTACTTACATCTGCAATTTGTTCGTAAATTTCTCGGTCAGTTTGCACTGATTGAGCTGGAGGTCTGTATATTAACGCAAGTATTATTTTTGTACCTTTATTATTCTTTATTAGCACAAAAGATGTGTCGACGTTCACAATTTGAGGTTTTGACACGAGGGTCGGGTTAAGACTTTCTTTGATATAAAATAAAATGCCACCTCCATTTTTATTTATTCGGCTGTTCTCAAACATTACATAACCGGGAAGTGAATACTCTGCTAAAAAGTCTCTATCTTCTGTATTGAGCCAAGATTCTGTTATGCCAATCACATCATAATTTTCTGTAAACACTAGTTCCTCTAAATCTGAAAATTTATTGCGTATGCTACGAGCGTTTGCATAGAAAACCTTTAAAGTTGCGGTTTTAGAACTCGCATTACGTTCTTTCATCGAATTATTGGTTCTGGTCGGATCTACATTTACATTCATGGCTGTCCTCGGTCCTCGGTCGTTATCCCTGACGGTTTTGAATTTGGGTCGTGTTGGTGGAGATTTATCCAAATTCGCGGTTCTTGACGGATTAGTATTTAATTCCTTTGTAGGTTGCCGTCCTCGCTGTCTTCGGTCCTCCTTCCTGGTTGTCCTGTGCTGAGTCGATTTCTTCTCCGAAAATCCTTCACCGCATCGTTGAGAAGACGCCCAAAACGTGCTGCTCCCACCTGGTTCAGATGAACTCCATCGTCCGAAAACAAATAGTCATCGTAGTAGAAATTGTCCCAGGTGTCGACGAATCCCACGTTCTCCTTCCTGCAGAGGTTTGCTAGACAACGATTTGTGCTGGTGGCTATGTTGTAAAATCGGCTCTCTACACCGAGCCGGGGGACGATTCCTGAGACGATGATCCTTGATGACTTCTCCTTAAACGACTTGATCAGCTGCTGGTACTTTAAAAGCAAATCTTCCGACCGGGTTCGCTGCACATCGTTGGATCCAACGTGGATGACGTACATTGTATTAGCAGGGGCCAGCTTTGATACTTCGTCAACTGCTGCAACTACGTCAACCACACCACCACCAGGGATACAAAAACGCTTCCTGGTCTTAGGTGCCCTGGCGCAAAACTCTGTGAGCTGACCACGTATCATCGAGTCTCCCACGAGCCGGACTTCTTCTATTTCCTCTTCGTCATCTGAGTCTGCGAGTATCTGGAAACGGTTTTGACACTCGGTAATCGGTATGTGTTTCCTGGTCTTGGGGCAAACGTTGTTCCTCACGACACGGAAGTTGTCTTGAGGGGGAAGAGAGTCACTATTTGTATCTTGAGTATCGGATACATCAGCTGAAGTGGCTACTGTAGGCGTTGAATTGTTGGCACTTGACGTTGGGGCGTTGGTGGCTGCTGGAGTTGCGGTGACAATTGAAGTTTGTGGTACTCCAACGTTGAGTGTTACAAACTCTTGGAGTGATTCCAGCTTCATGGTGAGGACGTTGATCTTGTTGTAGGCTTTGTCTAATTTCACTGTAAAATTCTCTCGTTGCTGGCAGAGCCGGCAGTCTTGAAGATCGATAGTAGCAAACATGGACTCACCAAACCTACCGGCGCAGTTCGCACAAGCGCGAGGCATGGTGACAGTCACTTTCTTCAGATCACTTCACTCACTTAAAAAACAATTCACTCACTTTAAAACACTTCACTCACTTTAAAAACACTTCAATCACTTCAACCGAAAACAAATATGCTGAAATACGCAGAAATAGGTTATCAGGGGTGATAGCCTAACCGAAAACAAAAATGTTGAGATACGCAGAATTAGGCTTCCAGGGGCGATAGCCTAACCAAAAGTGTTTTTTTAAATTGAAATACGCAATAATAGGCTACCAGCGTTGAATAGCCTAACCGAAAATAATAAAATTGAAATTCGCAGAAATAGGCTACCAGGTGTGATAACCTAACCTTAAACAAATATATGTATAACAGAATATGTAACTAAATATACAATTCACCAAATAGAGATTATATAAAAATAAAGTGTGACTGCACACAAGGGGTTAATATACTGTGTCAACAGATGGCCCTGGTGTCGCTGTAGCCTAGTAAAGCAGTACCCTACTCTTTTTAGATAAAAAAAAGTGTATCAGTCAAAGGTTATTACAAGAACGTGCAAGCAACAACTAAAATTACAGATATATACTGTATAGCTACAGTAGGATACTAAATACAATATCTACAAGAGTTAATAATAAAACAGATTGGCTGGCTATAGGCTAGGCTAGGTTTGGGTTAGGTCAAAAGCTTGGCAGGTTGGGTTAGGCTAGGTTAGTTTGTACAAATACCACCCTTAGCTTAAAGTAAAATCAGTCTGAGGAGAAAAAGTCAAGAATATATCTAGGGGGAAAAGATAAATGAATGCACTTAAATTTGGTACAAAATTTGCTGGAATTTAATGTATAATCCCCCCAAAAGGTTAGTTTACAAAATGGCGTCGGCGTTAGTCTCTGTAGGCAGGTTAGTTAGTAAACAATATTGTTTATTAGCAAATTAATATGCAAAGCTTTACTTACATACAAGGCAGTTAAATAGATACTTACTACAGTAGGTAATGGGTAAAATTAGGGGCTACGATTTTATATAAAATAGTAATAAGAGAGCGTTTGTTTACAAAGCAAAACAAAACAATAGATGGCGCTAGTGGCGCCCTGTCCGAGCAGGAGTCTTGTGATAAACACAAAGTTTATCAGTCAATACACAGCGAAATATCGTGCAGTGTTACTTACTAAGCTACAGGATGGTTAAACGTGCTCTTAACCACCTTTCATGCACAAGAATGAAGAGGATGAGTAGTTAATACTCAAATTATGATCGATATCGTGAGAGCGTTGACAGAGCGTCTGCAGCGTCTGGCGGTAGCACGGGGGGTAGCACGAGGTGATGGTATGGGGTGCTGTGTTACATCCCGGGCAGGCGTCGACAACGGAGTCATCCAGTCTCTTCTGATAGCTCAGGAGAGCTGGATGGTGTCCGCATCTCAGCCTGGCCAGGTGGACTCTATCCTCGTGAGGAAGGGAAGATTCGGAAGGATGGATTTCGGGAGGTCGTGCATGCAGCTGCGTGTTGTCTGTGAGTGAGTGGATGGATCGGCGAGAGATATGAGTATGGATGTGCTTCTGGAAGTTGGTTCGGGGTGGGCAGGGAGGGAGAGAGGACAATAATTGTGTGTGATACCGTGTGCTGGGTGTTGTTTTGATATTTCTTGGTGTCTGTGGGTGTGTTGCCATGTAGTTTAGTGGGTGGTCTTGGTTCGTGGAGGCTGCTGCCAGGAATTGAGTGCCTCTCATGGCCAGATGGTCTTTGACTTTGAGGATTTTGGTTTCTTGATGTAGGTGATCTGTGGATGCAGTAGCTGTGCAGCCTGTAATGATCTTCAGGGCTTTGTTTTGAATAGTCTGTAAGGTCTTATGATGTGTTTCAGCTAGGTTAGAAGCCCAGGCTGGGCTTGCGTATTCCATCACTGATCTTATGTATTGTTTATATACTGTGGTGGTAGTTTCTTTGTTGTGTCCAAATTTTGTGTGAGCAAGTGACCTGAGGGCGTTAAGTCTGGGTGTCAGTTTCTTTTTAATGTTTGTGGTGTGCTGTTTGAATGTCATATGAGTATCATATGTTACTCCTAGGATTTTGGGTGTGTGTGTATGTGTTAGGGGTGTGTTGTTTATGGTGAGTTGAGGGATGTATTCGTGTTCTCCTGTCCAGCTTATGAGCAGGGTTGCGGTGGATTTGGCTGGGGCTAGATTAAGTCTGTTTGTAGTGCACCAGCCATGTAGTGTGTTGAGATAGGGTTGAAGGAGATATGTTGCTCTTTTTGGGTCATGGTGTTGTTACGACCGGGCACTCGGGTACACTAGGGCTCTTACACAGGACTCGAGTATGGCTCGCTGCCACAACGGAAACACACGATCCCAACCCCAGAGTACTGCCAGCCGAACAAAAAACGCCACTACCCTCCAGAGTTCTATCTGCTATAACGGGGTATACAAGAACTCGGTACTAGCGTTTCACACAACAGACTAATAACAAGACGGGAGTTATCTAGTCTGGTCAACAATCAAACAAAGAAGAAAGTACTACAACACTAAAGAATAGTGTTGGCCGAAGCCGAAGTAATCCACCCTTGAACTAAGAACTTAAGAAGTCCTCCACCCTCTACTTCGGATCGGCACTATTACGTTACGTTAAACAATAGTCCTCGAGCATCAAGCAAGGAATCTTCTGATAAGTTAGATGCTTCTCGAATACTCATAAGAAGTAAGTATCGGATTTTGAACAGCAATTTAATGAATAACTCACTGGTAATTAAAGGCTTTAAATTGACATAAGAAGAATTATAAGAATAAGCAATAGGATATGGCAAACATTAAGAAGAAGTACTCCGACAATGCACTGGCAATAGCCTACTAAGATTGTGCTCGTGGGCCACTAATCTCTGAAGTAGCTAAGCGTGCCACACATGAAATCAATAGTGCTTAAACAATAATATACATAAGGAGAAGCTTCAATACTATGCTGTATCTGCTGGTCGAGCAAAGTCTAGCTGGGATATCTAAGGTTAAGAGACAATGGCTGAGCAAGCGGCTCGTAGCCTAGCGAGGTCCTTAAGACTGTGCGGCCAAATTACGGTAATTGACGGGATGCTCTCTTGAGAGATCCAGATCACTAGTATCTGGTTCTCTCCTGGCGATCCTCTCAAAGTCAAGCAAATGAGATAGCACAGTGTTGGGTGGCACAGGCAAAAGCCCTCACTCGCAACACAGTGCTAAACTCCCACGGTACACAATCAAAAAGACCCCCTAGGCTTCCCACGTCTCCGTTGCAATTGTGCTGGTTCAACCAACCTAGCACTCATAGGAAATCACAACTCGAGGAACCCTATCCCAGTCTAGCATTACCTAAACCAGCAGAAAACAGGAACATGAATAATAGTACACAGGGAAATACATATACGAGTGCAACAAACATCAATCAATCCTATTCTAGTTAACCCTTCCAAAATAGGCTATCTAACAGGCACTTATCTCGTGAGAACTCAAGCGATAATACTTTGGCTGACTAAATCTGCACCAAAGGGGTCATTGAGGTTATAAACAGGGACGAGAAGAGAAGAAGGTAGGCTGTTCAGAGAGTAGAGAAAGTTCACATCAGTCGGAAGAATATGGATAGTTGCAAGGGATATGAGAGGTCGCTTTGCCTGATGAGTTCTGATCTAAAAATGGCGAGACCTCCCTTTTTATACTCGGCCCCGTAGCGAGCATAACGGCAATCATGACGTCACATTCGCTCTCTCAATCTGGGATCGACAAAGGATTCCCACGCTCTTGATGAGGGGGGAGGGAGGGGGGAAGGAGGGAGGAGGGAGTGAGGCCTACACACCTCGTGGCGCGCACACTGTCCTCCGTTACATAACTCTCTCTCTCTTCGCATCATTATATATATATAAATCCCACACACAATACTTATATCTAATGATATAAAATAGAACTCGTTGACTTAGAAGAAAACAAAATACATAATGATAATACTTATAGTACAAACGGTTCACATAAACTGAGTTAGGAAACTCTACACAGACTACAGCCAAAGTTCCTGCCCTGACGATCCTAGCGAGGGTGGGGCCTGACTGGGCGTTCTGTACAGCATGCTCATACTCGACATGCGTCACACCTCCCCCCAAGATTTTACTTGCTCAACCCTGAGCTAAAATCTGATATACAGAACCCCATCAAACCCCTCACACCCAGCGACCGCATGGCACTAAAACAACGCTGAGTTTATCACTAAAACACATCTTATAAAAAAAAAAAAAAAAAAAAAATCACATTTCATAACTCCTCCCAACAATAGTAAAAGACATAATATCATGCTCCCAGAGCGAGCTTACAACAGCTCAGCCGTTTGATAGTTCGTGGACTACTCAAACACTTTATAGGCTATGACAAACTTATACAATTATCTTCATCAAAAAGAAAGAGTTTTTATATGATTTTTATATTTTAATATGTTTTTTCCGGCTGCACTATAAGGGCAGCCTATTTTTCTTCTATACCAAACGCTCAACTCCTGCTTTACGACCCAATACGCTGGGCTACAACCGCGAGCCAACAAGCACCAAGCGCAAAATACTACTCAAACCAAAGCAGGAGGCTACCCGTGTGTCAATTTACCCAGGATCATATACCCCTGAACGACCACATGCAACCTCGTTGTCACAACCGGCAATATGGCTTATGTCCAGGTTATATATCAATAACCTTAGTGACCACCTGGTCAGCCTCATATTCCGATTGTGAAACGGGTCCAAGATCTTGAGAGGGTAATGATCTGGGTAAACTACACCGACCGGACCATAGGCTGGAACATAGATCTCGAAATGCCCCAGCGCATCATTGTCCTTTTCACTTTCATTCATCAGGCTCTGACACGTTGCTGGTGCATTCTTAAGTCCGTAGGGCATAACATTGCACTGGTAGGTACTCCCGTCCACAACAAAACCACATACCTCTCCAGCACGCTCGGACAAAGCTACAAGCAACGACCACTCACGACATTCCTCATCCCTCAGAGCCTTCGTCCACACGTAATCCAGCTCTGCTTGCACCATAGGCTGTCGAGCAGGATTTATACGGCAGGGAATTAAACTGAGCCTTGCACTATCTCCAGCCTGCATGTCGGATTCTACCCCGTACCTCAGGCCTGGAGAAGCAACAAACATGCGAAAGTACTGCCATAGCCTAGTAAATAACTGCCTTGCACTGTCTCCACGAACAACATGCCTTGTGCCCTCCCACAACCCAGCCGAGACCGCAGCTTCTAACCTGTAGTCTCCCTCCTTCTCCACCTTCGTCCCTAGAACAGCCAGGTCATGAGAGGGACAATCAGTACCACCCGTGCAGTCACTCCCACAGTTCATTATAGCTAAGGCTTCCCCGCCGATACCGTACATGCGCACCCCCACATTCCTTGTGACGACATCTGCCTGCGCAGCATCACCGCTTTTAGCGACATGGCCAGATACAGTCGGTCTGTGGTAGGGCTGTTGCATTAGACTAGAGCAGCATTGGGAGGCTATGTGACGACCGGGCACTGCGATACCACAGCCGACCCTACCAATCTGCTCAATGTCCTCCTTTTGACCACCACCCTTGGCAGCCATGGGTCGACCCTGACCTGGCAACCATGCCAAGGCCTCGTCGCCCACCTTAAACCACCGAAACAACGAGGCTAACGGTCTTTTAACAGTCACATGACCTGCCTGCGGAACATCTCGCACCGCCCGAGTTGTGAGACTCAGGGGCTCGGCACGACCAGTGGGGTATGAACCGAGCTGGTGCTGGAGTGCTGCACACTGCTGCTCAGACAGGTGCTCTAGCGCTTCCACAGCCACCAGACTCGTGTCCCCCGCCCACTGCTTCGCCGAGACATGACAATCCCTACTCTCCTCCACCTGTGCCCTACTGCCCCCCTCTCCTTCTCCACCTTGGCCGCGGCAGACCAACGCAGGGACAGTAGGCTGCTCAGGTGGTTGCCTCACAAACTCCTCCAACAGGTTCACATGACATGCTTCCCCGTCCTCGTGTTTAATCTCGACAGCACCATTACCACACTTCTGAACTTCCGGATCCTCCAACTGCAGTTTACAAATATCTGAGGGAACCAACTTGTCTAGATGCTTCCGAAGCAACCCAAGTCCTTCCCCAATATCAAACTGAGCAACCCTTTCTTCTCTCCGTGTGCAACGTTGCTGCCTCGGAGTCTCTTCCGGCCCTACCTCCTCACTAGCTGTGACAGGTCCTGGGGCCTCTCCAGACTCTAACATAGGTGCCAATACTGAATCACCCAGGAGAGCCGCCGAGTCAAAACTCTTAAAACCAACTCCAGCTTTAGCCTCCTCCTGTTGATCGTTCCTCTGCTGGTCTGAAGACGGAGGACTAGGCTGTGACACTTTAGCTGCCCGAGCTCGGGTGACAACACACGCCATGGGTTGTGTCTGGCACCGCTCGACCCACTCTTGTTCTCCCCCACTCACGTCGGCCGGCCTCTCGGCAACGACTAAGGGTAGAACCTCAGAAGCGGGCATTGCAAAGTCGTTGCCGAGAAGAAGGTCGACGCCCTCCACTGGCAGTTTCTCCACAATCCCGACATCCAATTCACG
>JBAKBP010011117.1:0-74078 GCA_037953745.1 Lithodes maja | reverse complement strand
AGCAAGTTTGTGGTTTTGTGGTAGATGGCAAGACCTACCAATGTAACGTAATGCCTTATGGGCTTAAGAACGCACCTGCCACGTTTCAGAACCTGATGAACGATATTTGTGACGAAATCCCTAACTGCACGGTCTACCTTGATGACGTGATAGTGTATGATGACGATTTTGAAAATCACCTAAGGCACTTAGAGACCCTGTTTGGGAAGTTGCACGATGCTGGGCTGGTGGTGAACCTGAGGAAGTGCGAGTTTGTAAAGGCTACTGTGCAGTATCTTGGCTTCGTGGTCGGGTTAGGCCGGGTGTGCCCCCCCCTGAGCAAGATACAGGCTATCAATATGTTTCCCAGGCCCACCACTAAGCGCCAGGTCATGCGGTTCCTAGGTATGATAGGCTATTATAGGCGCTTCATCCGGGGATACTCTACTGTCTTAGCACCGTTAACTGATTTACTGTCGAAGTCAGTGAAGTTCTGTTGGGCTGCGGAGTGTCAGAGGGCTTTCGACCTAGTCAAGCACCTGCTGTGTACACATCCGATTTTGAGAGCCCCAGACTTCTCCAGGAGTTTTCAGCTGGCGACTGATGCCAGCGGTGTGGGTGCCGGGGCAGTGTTACTGCAGACTGATTCCGAGGGCTTGGAACACCCAGTGAGCTTCTTTTCTCGCAAGTTTAATTCGGCACAAAGGAATTACTCGACTATAGAGAAGGAGCTTCTTGCTATCGTTTTGTCGCTCAAACATTTCGAAGTTTATGTTCCAGCCTACGGCCCGGTAGTGACGATTTATACGGACCATCATCCCTTGAAATTCCTAAATCAGTTTCACAATCGGAATATGCGGTTGACCAGGTGGTCCCTAATGCTCCAAGAGTATAATCTCAACATTCAGCATATTGCCGGGAGTGAGAACGTGATAGCAGATTGTCTATCAAGGGTTGATGATCCAGGATAGTCGTGCACGGTGTGTGGGTTGAGCAGGAGTAAAATTAGGCTATCATAACGCCGTCCAAAAAGATTATAAAACAATAAAATAAACGAGAAATTTTTTTTTAGTTTTGTAAGTCTTTATTGTTGTAGCATGATGCATGCGATATTGTGTTTTATGTATAATTCACACTTCAGTTGTTGTGCACCTTTTGCAATTAGTGGCAGCTAAGGGTAGCAGGTCGGTTGGTTGCCTGTCAGATTTTGATAATGCTTCTAAGGTCGATTATCTAAAATCTTGGGGGGGCTGTGACGCACCCAGTGCGTAGCAACGCAACCTGATTGTACTCCTTGGTACTCCACTGTGCCGCCGCGGTGCGGTGCCGTGTGCCGCTGTGCCGTGCTGGCTGCTTATATTGAGTGTGACAACGTATAACTATGTTCTTTGTATCTCTGCAAAGGTCTCGTCATGTGCTAACCAGTGGTGGGTTTTGTTTTAAGCCATGTCGAGACCTTCCATTTAATATGTAGTATCAATAGAGAAGTTGATAGATAAGACAATAGGAATTCAGAGAGAGAGAGTGAGTTAGACTTCAGAGCGAGAGGGTTGCAATGCGCCACGCTGCCGGGGGGGTGGTTGCCAGACGTATGGACCGGTTGGCAGCCCTGCGCTTATAGCTAGGTGCGACAGGGTTGGTAGTACATTGCCGCCTGCATATGCTGCCTGGGTTGCCCATGTTGTCGTACTGCACATTGCCTGGAGGCTCGCTGTGTGTTCCATGATCAGGTTGCCTAGAACCTTTGAGATTCTAACATCCCTTGCCCTCTCTCCCAATTTCTCACGGTTGCACTCTTTCTCTCTGACGACATTACTCTCATTTCATTCTTCTCTCTATTTAAATGCATACCCTTCCCTTGAGGTCCTAAAGGAGTTTCAGCACTCACCTCTCGTATTACTCTTAGGACAAGCATATATTTACATGTATTAGATTTAAGGGGTTAATGTGAACAGCGATCTTCTTGGTGAGGATAGTTGGTGAACGTTCTACATGTTCACGAGTTATATGCCCAGCTCATCATCCAATTTGTGACTAGACTAGTGCCATGTGTAAGAGCCCGACCATGCCCAGGAGTTGTCTGTAGAGGGGCGAGGACTTAGCCTTGATTTGCCTACCGAGCCAGGAGCGAGTGCAGTACCAGAGACTACAGCTCGCTTGTAGTGCCGGTATAGTAGAGTAACGTAATTTATCTGTCCTTGTGTTCTCTACAGTCTTTTCCTGGGTTCTCGCTTTCGGTGCTGGGACTCGTTGTTCCTGTGACTTGGCCTGCTAGCTAGAACACATGGGGATGATGAGTGGGTGATATCTTTATTTTACTATGCATTGCAGCTCTCTTTAAGTTTATGTATGTAACACTTTACAATACACATTACTCACACACTAGACAACACTATTAATACTTTCATGTATCAATTAACTGCACTGTCGTTTTGCTGCTGTTTCCGGAGTTCTATTGCGTAGGGCGCATACGGACTCAGAGGGGAGACAGAGTGAGAGAAGCGAAGTAGCCTATGCGGTAGTAGGCTACCGGCGCAGTACTGTTGCCTGCAACCTTTTAGTTATTCCAAGTATAGATTCATTATTACAATAAGTGACTACTGTTTATGTTCCTTCCATGTGTATTATTAGGTATCTACTGGATCATGAACATCTTGTATGCTACATGCTAGTGCATGTTAGTAGGGGACAGTTATTCTAGTGCACGCGCTTTCAAGTAGGCGTGTACATTTGTCATTTAGCATTTCACTGTCATACCTTTAGCCTGCTTCTATTCTACATTATTAGAGGCTTAATATTAACGTAGTTTCTTGAGTATTGCATTTCTTTAGTAATAACGTAACCTATAAATGTCTGAGGGAGTTTAGCCTCATAGCCTACCCCTGTTGTACACTTTCGCCGAGTTAAGGTACCTCGTTACCATAGACGATAACTCTGTAGGGCGTTGGTGCTTTTGTTGTCTGGAGCATATAGTATTTGGGACTGGAATCGAGCGTGTCGTTGTCACATAAGCCATTTCTGTCCTACGATCAAGAATCCCGAATATGTATTGCCGATCCAGCCGTAACAAAATGGCGACCTTGCACAAGATTCAGTAGTATCCTATCACATGTTTTTTGGAGAACTATTCTATGCTACCTAGTAGAGCTGGCTAGAATTTTCTTGCATATTGGAGGAATTTTTATTGTGTCATTATTGTATTGGTGGACTTGCAGATTATTTCGTTGGGGGTGTCTAGAGTAGAGTCATTCAAGCATCTTTAACATTTTGTGAGTCGAGACTGCAATTAGTAATAAGCACTTCTTTTTTTTTATGAACAGCAATTGTATAACCAGCACTATGTCTAATGACTCATCATTTACGGGGGAGGATAACACGGTACAGCCTAGTTACCAGCAAGTACAACAGATGTTTAGGGAGGGGAGTGTTATAAGTGGAGAGAGGGATGCCCGGGCATTTTTGCAGACACCTTTGACCGAACAGCGCCTGCAGGCTATTGATTGTTACGGTCTTCGCTGTTTAGCCACGGTTTTGGGGCGGGACTGTCCTGACAGTTGGCCCAAGAAGAATTTGGTGGCATGTTTGTTGGGTGATGGCGATGGGGCGGTGGGTGGAGTGGGGTCTTGGGGGGTTCCCTCCAAGCCTCCATTCCACTCTACCCCTGAGCTGGGCCCTCAGCCAGCGAGTCTTAGCATGATGCAGCAGGAGGGTTCTCAAAGGGCAAGCTGGCTTACCCGTAAACACGTCTCGGTGTGGATCCCCCATTTTGTGCTCTCCCCCCCCAGGCCTGTCTCCTGAGATGTTATTTCAGCTAGAACTAGCTAAGTTTAAGCTGCAGGAGACTCAGATACAACAGGCTAGTATAGAATGCATAGAGGTTGCTAGAATCCAAGCCAATCAGGATGCAACCAGGTACCAGGCTGAAATGGATGTCGAGAAGTCTAGAGTAGAGACCACGGGGCGTCATCTCGGTGGTGGGCACCGGGTTACAGACTCACTTTCGCATTTAATTAAGTTAGTACCCGCATTTGATGAGACAGCAGTGACTGAGTTTTTGGCTCGTTTCGAAAAGAAGTGTCGTGAGTATGACTGGCCGGAGGTTAAATGGGCAGCATTAGTTTCATCACGTCTAGTGGGTAAGGGGTTGAAAGCCTACGATGCACTGTCACTGGACGAGAGTGTAGTGTATGGACTGGTGAAGGAGGCTGTGCTCCGGGCCTACGAACTGCAACCCGAAACTTATAGATTGAAGTTCCGTGGCGTGAATAAGAAGAGCGACGTCAGTTTTATGGAGCACGCACGGGACTTAACAGATGCAGGTAATAACTGGTTTCGGTCCGAGCACGCAGAGTCGGCTGAGGAAATTAAGCAACTTTTCTATCTGGAACAGTTTTACAAATGTACTGGAACCGATCTAACGCTGAACATTAAGGAAAAATGTCCCAAGACAGTAGAGGAGGCTGCCAAGATGGCAGACCTCAGATTATCATTGATTCGTGGTTGCGGTGCCGCTCAGAGGGCTGAGTCAGGGCAGAAGGGGCGCTATACCCCACCCACCAGAGTTTTCGATGATAACAAATCCTATGACACACATAACCACACTAAATGCATTGCACCTAATAACACCTACAAACACAAGCCTCTCCCGTTTACTAAAGGTCAGGCCCCTTCTTCGCCCGCACAAGGGAAGAAGCCCATTGGGGATGTGAAATGTTACAAATGTCAGAAGCTAGGCCATTATTCACGTGAGTGCCCTAGTAACACTCCCGCTAAGCCGGTGTCATTGGTTCACAGTATCGGTGTGTCTCTGAAGGCTGCAGCAACTGCCCGGGGTAGGTTGTCAGCAGCTGAGGCACACGCGGTAAAGAAGCGTACGGAAGGCTCGACACCTGTCCGGGACACTTTCTGTAGCCATCGGGGACACAGGTTTGTGAGCTGGGGGAGTGAACTACGGAGGGTTGACTTGCTGAGGGATACGGGGGCTTCGCAAACTTTGTTGAGGAACTTCACAGGGAAACCGATAAATGCGGCCAGAGTTGTTGTGGTGCAGGGTATAAATGCTACGAGGTCATACCCACTTGTGAGGTTGGAGTTGAGAGTGGGAGAGGTGTGCAGGGAGCTGGATGTAGGGATCGTTGAGTGTTTGCCAGTTGAGGGCGTCGACCTTCTTCTCGGCAACGACTTTGCGGTGCCCACTTCCGGGACTCCACCCTTAGTCGTTGCCGAGAGGGCGGCCGACGTGGATGGTGAGAATCGGGAATGGGTTGGGTGGTGCCAACAGGATGAGATGGCCTGTGTGGTAACCCGATCTCGCTCTGCGGCTCCTGCACAGCCTAGCACTCAACCTCGGGGACAGTGGAGGAAGGATCAGGAGAAGGTTGCTAAGGGCAGGAAAAGGGACATTGATTCTGCTGCACTTCTCGGTGATTCGGTACTTGGACCTATAATAAACACGGGAGTTGACTCTGGCCCAGATATGGTGTGTAACAAGGCAGAGTTGGGTAAGACTTCGCGTGAGGCAAGAGCTGTAGCGAGAGCCACTAAGGCAGTAGAGCCTACTAGCCGGGGTAATGTCTTATTACAAAACCATCTTGATGCATTGACGCCCAGGGACATTAGTGAGCAGCAGCTGCAAGACGCTAGCCTAGCTCGTTATAGCAATGGTGCCATAGAGTTGGAGGAAGATGGGGATGCGAAGCCGGGAGATTTCTTTAGGCTCAACAGGATATTGTACCGCAGATTTCTAGACCCCAAATCGAAGTGGGAGGGCGGTGCGAGGGTAGTAGACCAGGTGGTTGTTCCAAATAAGTATAGAGAGTCCTTATTGTGTCTGGCGCATGATGTGCCGGTGGCGGGTCATTTGGGGGTAACAAAAACATTGGCGGCATTGGGCAGGTTTTTCTGGTGGCCTGGGGTCAAGGCTGATGTCTGTGCATGGGTGGCTGGGTGTGCGACCTGCCAGACAACGGGGAAGCCTAACCAGACAATCCCGAAGGCACCTTTGTTTCCCATACCTGTCACCGGGCCTCCGTTCAGCAAAGTTGTAGTAGATTTGGTTGGCCCTTTCCCGCCTACTAGTAGTGGCAATAAATTCCTGTTGACAATCATGGATGTGGCTACGAGATACCCGGACGCATACCCCATGAGAAACGGCTCGGCAAAGGCAGTTGTTAAAAACTTATTATTGTTCTGTTCCCGTTATGGATTTCCACGTGAGGTGCAGTCAGACCAGGGGAGCAATTTTACATCCAAATTGTTCAAGCAAACCCTTCAGTTGCACGGTATATGTTCTGTAGTGTCGTCAGCCTACCATCCCGAGAGTCAGGGAGTCTTGGAGCGGTGGCACTCGACCCTGAAGAGTATGCTACGCTGTTACTGTGCAGAACATGACACTGATTGGGATTTGGGTCTGCCGTATGTTCTGTTCGCTGCACGTGAAGTCCCAGGAGAGAGCCTGGGGTTCAGTCCAAATCAACTAGTCTTTGGCCATAATGTGAGAGCACCTTTAAGTATGGTGAAAGAGATCTGGGAGGGCGAAGAGAAGCCGGGGTCTGTACTTAAATATATCCTTGAGAGCCGGGAGAGACTTATAGGTTGCATGGCAGCGGCAGGTAATAACTTGGTTAATGCACAGGCGGTCATGAAGCACCAGTATGACGCCAAGGTGAAGCTTCGGGAGTTTTCGGTGGGTCAGGAGGTAATGTTGCTTTTACCTTTGCCTGGACACCCCCTTTCTGCCAAGTTTATTGGGCCGTATGTGGTGGCTAAGAAACTGTCCGACCTTGATTATCTCGTTGCAACACCTGACCGTAGAAAAAAACATCAGTTATGTCATGTTAACCTCATGAAAGAGTATGTGAGACGCCCCTCAGAGCCTCTCACTGTCCCTGTGCTGGCCTGCAGCGGCCAGGGTGGAGAAGGAGGTGGGGACAGTCATGCTGCTGAGGAGGATAGCTGGGAATGTGTCATTTCCGCGGAACAGTGGGCGGGGAATACTGAACAAGAGGCTAGGCAAGCTGTAAGTCACCTGCCTGAGCACCAGGGTGCTGCTGTCCTAGGCCTGTACAGGTCATACCCCTCTGTTTTCGCCGAACACCCAGGTCTCACTACTCAGGTAACGCACGACGTGGACGTCGGTGATAATGTGCCCTTCAAGTCAGTGCCCTACCGTGTGCCCCCGGTAAAGTTGCCAGCTTTACGGGAGGAGTTAAAGTACATGGTTGAGAGAGGGATGATCACTGAAGGTTATGTGAAGTGGACATCACCCGTCACGTTGCAGCCAAAACCTGACGGCAAGGTGCGGTTCTGCATAGATTTTCGTAGGCTAAATGGCTTGACCACTACCAACCCTTACCCTTTGCCTCGAGTTGACGACAGCGTGGACAAGATAGGGAATGCAAAGTACCTTACTAAAATTGATCTTGTAAAAGGCTACTGGCAAGTACCCCTGTCGGACCGAGCTAAGCAAGTTTGTGGTTTTGTGGTAGATGGCAAGACCTACCAATGTAACGTAATGCCTTATGGGCTTAAGAACGCACCTGCCACGTTTCAGAACCTGATGAACGATATTTGTGACGAAATCCCTAACTGCACGGTCTACCTTGATGACGTGATAGTGTATGATGACAATTTTGAAAATCACCTAAGGCACTTAGAGACCCTGTTTGGGAAGTTGCACGATGCTGGGCTGGTGGTGAACCTGAGGAAGTGCGAGTTTGTAAAGGCTACTGTGCAGTATCTTGGCTTCGTGGTCGGGTTAGGCCGGGTGTGCCCCCCCCTGAGCAAGATACAGGCTATCAATATGTTTCCCAGGCCCACCACTAAGCGCCAGGTCATGCGGTTCCTAGGTATGATAGGCTATTATAGGCGCTTCATCCGGGGATACTCTACTGTCTTAGCACCGTTAACTGATCTACTGTCGAAGTCAGTGAAGTTCTGTTGGGCTGCGGAGTGTCAGAGGGCTTTCGACCTAGTCAAGCACCTGCTGTGTACACATCCGATTTTGAGAGCCCCAGACTTCTCCAGGAGTTTTCAGCTGGCGACTGATGCCAGCGGTGTGGGTGCCGGGGCAGTGTTACTGCAGACTGATTCCGAGGGCTTGGAACACCCAGTGAGCTTCTTTTCTCGCAAGTTTAATTCGGCACAAAGGAATTACTCGACTATAGAGAAGGAGCTTCTTGCTATCGTTTTGTCGCTCAAACATTTCGAAGTTTATGTTCCAGCCTACGGCCCGGTAGTGACGATTTATACGGACCATCATCCCTTGAAATTCCTAAATCAGTTTCACAATCGGAATATGCGGTTGACCAGGTGGTCCCTAATGCTCCAAGAGTATAATCTCAACATTCAGCATATTGCCGGGAGTGAGAACGTGATAGCAGATTGTCTATCAAGGGTTGATGATCCAGGATAGTCGTGCACGGTGTGTGGGTTGAGCAGGAGTAAAATTAGGCTATCATAACGCCGTCCAAAAAGATTATAAAACAATAAAATAAACGAGAATTTTTTTTTTAGTTTTATAAGTCTTTATTGTTGTAGCATGATGCATGCGATATTGTGTTTTATGTATAATTCACACTTCAGTTGTTGTGCACCTTTTGCAATTAGTGGCAGCTAAGGGTAGCAGGTCGGTTGGTTGCCTGTCAGATTTTGATAATGCTTCTAAGGTCGATTATCTAAAATCTTGGGGGGGCTGTGACGCACCCAGTGCGTAGCAACGCAACCTGATTGTACTCCTTGGTACTCCACTGTGCCGCCGCGGTGCGGTGCCGTGTGCCGCTGTGCCGTGCTGGCTGCTTATATTGAGTGTGACAACGTATAACTATGTTCTTTGTATCTCTGCAAAGGTCTCGTCATGTGCTAACCAGTGGTGGGTTTTGTTTTAAGCCATGTCGAGACCTTCCATTTAATATGTAGTATCAATAGAGAAGTTGATAGATAAGACAATAGGAATTCAGAGAGAGAGAGTGAGTTAGACTTCAGAGCGAGAGGGTTGCAATGCGCCACGCTGCCGGGGGGGGTGGTTGCCAGACGTATGGACCGGTTGGCAGCCCTGCGCTTATAGCTAGGTGCGACAGGGTTGGTAGTACATTGCCGCCTGCATATGCTGCCTGGGTTGCCCATGTTGTCGTACTGCACATTGCCTGGAGGCTCGCTGTGTGTTCCATGATCAGGTTGCCTAGAACCTTTGAGATTCTAACATCCCTTGCCCTCTCTCCCAATTTCTCACGGTTGCACTCTTTCTCTCTGACGACATTACTCTCATTTCATTCTTCTCTCTATTTAAATGCATACCCTTCCCTTGAGGTCCTAAAGGAGTTTCAGCACTCACCTCTCGTATTACTCTTAGGACAAGCATATATTTACATGTATTAGATTTAAGGGGTTAATGTGAACAGCGATCTTCTTGGTGAGGATAGTTGGTGAACGTTCTACATGTTCACGAGTTATATGCCCAGCTCATCATCCAATTTGTGACTAGACTAGTGCCATGTGTAAGAGCCCGACCATGCCCAGGAGTTGTCTGTAGAGGGGCGAGGACTTGGCCTTGATTTGCCTACCGAGCCAGGAGCGAGTGCAGTACCAGAGACTACAGCTCGCTCGTAGTGCCGGTATAGTAGAGTAACGTAATTTATCTGTCCTTGTGTTCTCTACAGTCTTTTCCTGGGTTCTCGCTTTCGGTGCTGGGACTCGTTGTTCCTGTGACTTGGCCTGCTAGCTAGAACACATGGGGATGATGAGTGGGTGATATCTTTATTTTACTATGCATTGCAGCTCTCTTTAAGTTTATGTATGTAACACTTTACAATACACATTACTCACACACTAGACAACACTATTAATACTTTCATGTATCAATTAACTGCACTGTCGTTTTGCTGCTGTTTCCGGAATTCTATTGCGTAGGGCGCATACGGACTCAGAGGGGAGACAGAGTGAGAGAAGCGAAGTAGCCTATGCGGTAGTAGGCTACCGGCGCAGTACTGTTGCCTGCAACCTTTTAGTTATTCCAAGTATAGATTCATTATTACAATAAGTGACTACTGTTTATGTTCCTTCCATGTGTATTATTAGGTATCTACTGGATCATGAACATCTTGTATGCTACATGCTAGTGCATGTTAGTAGGGGACAGTTATTCTAGTGCACGCGCTTTCAAGTAGGCGTGTACATTTGTCATTTAGCATTTCACTGTCATACCTTTAGCCTGCTTCTATTCTACATTATTAGAGGCTTAATATTAACGTAGTTTCTTGAGTATTGCATTTCTTTAGTAATAACGTAACCTATAAATGTCTGAGGGAGTTTAGCCTCATAGCCTACCCCTGTTGTACACTTTCGCCGAGTTAAGGTACCTCGTTACCATAGACGATAACTCTGTAGGGCGTTGGTGCTTTTGTTGTCTGGAGCATATAGTATTTGGGACTGGAATCGAGCGTGTCGTTGTCACATAAGCCATTTCTGTCCTACGATCAAGAATCCCGAATATGTATTGCCGATCCAGCCGTAACAATATATATATATACATATATATACATAAGGAAATATATTTAAATCTAGAGGAAGCACATACAGTAGACAGAGAAATTGGTGTTGCGGGGCGGGTGAGTGGGTGAGGATGGGAGGGGCGAGGTGGTGTGGGGTTTGGCATTGAAAATGGTAAGGGACTTGACTGTGGTGTGCGTGGGCTCGGAGGAGTCGGGTTGCTTGAACTCCTTGTCCTCCATGGCCCTCTTGTGCGCTCAGGTCCCCTTCATGGTGTGGGGGAGGTCCTCTTCCTGCACTGGCCAGTCCAGCCCTGAGTGGCACCACCTATACCCTCTTTCCCCTGTTGAATGAGTCAGGAGTCCCTGAGCTCCCCTGAGGAGTTCGGGTGAGTTCCGTCCTCCACTCTTCCCGTATGGTGTGATGGCACTCTCACTGTGATAAGGGTTGTCTCTGGCGTTCTTGGGTTGTTCGTCCCTAACAGACTCTGGCTCGGTAGTTTGTTCGTCCCTACCAGACTCTACCTCAGTAGTTTTCTCTGGTGTTAGCAGTCCCCCTGGTATCTGAAAGGGGTGTTTCCGGGTGGATGGTACTCGATAGCCTTGGCGGGCAACCCATCTAGGGGATTGAACCCTAAACAGATTACTGATGGGCGACACGCTAATCGGTGCCACTTACACGTGGCGATCTTTGTAACAGATATATATATATATATATATATATATACTCAATTAGTTTTCCAGAATGCCCCAGCAAGCAATCCCTCATAAACAAACTTAGTGAAGCCATACACATATGCTGATCTAACTACTATTTCCAATTGGGGAGGAGAACATTTGTTGCCTTTAATGCTTCCAAAACCCAATTTCTTCATCTTACTACCCGTCGTGAACTCCCAGAGAACTATCCCTTATACTTAAACAATACAAAAATAAATCCATCATCTTCTCTCAAAAGGACCAAATTACTAGTCTTGCTAAGGCAGCCTCCCAGAAGCTAGGGGCACAGTGCGTCATTTTACTGAGTATTGTTCACATGTGTGGGGAGGATCCTCTCACACAGCACTCTTAGACAAAGAAGAAAGGAAAGCCTTTCATATCATTAACTCCCCTCCACTCACCAACTCTCTGCAATCTCTCTCTCTTTGCTGGAATGTTGCAGCTCTCTCGCTATTATATTGCTACTACAATAATCAGTGTTCCTCAGAGCTCTCCCAGTGTATATCACTTCCTCTACGTAGGGTAACGTAGTACCCGTCTTGCAACACAATCCCACCCCTGCTCTGTACAACTCTCCAACTCAAGAGTGAAACGATACTCCCAATCTTTGTTCTATTCAACAGCTGAATTCTGGAACTCTCCCCCTGAATCAATTTTTCCGTCATCCTATGAATTAAATGGCTTCAAACTCGTGTGTCGATACATTTTGGCTCGAACATTCCTTGATTTTGGCTCTGATACTATCAACTCTGGGGTAGGTACTCGTCTCATCCAGTTTTACCTTTGTCATATATATACTGTATATATATACTGTATATATATATATATATATATATATATATATATATATATATATATATATATATATATATATATATATATATATATATATATATATATATTTTTTTTTTTCTATGTGAATGAGGGAGACAAAAGGCATAACTGCCTACAGCGAGTGCCTCCCCCAGATTTCAAAGAGTGACAGGGCAGAAATCAAGGGACGTTCAAGCTAAAATGCCTGGACACACAGAGTTTGAAGCAATTTAAGTCATAGGAAGAGGGAAAGATTGATTCTGGGAGAGAGTTCCAGAACTCAGCAGTTGAATAAAAGAAAGTCTGAGAATAGCGTTTCACTCTTGGGTTGGAGAGTTGCCCAGAGTAGGGGTGGGATTGTGTTGCAAGGCGGGTACTACGTACCCTACGTAGAGGAGGTGGTATACACTGAGAAAGATCCGAGGAACACTGATAATTGTAGTAGCGATAGAATAGCGAGAGAGATGCAACATTGCGGCGAAGAGAGAGAGATTGCAGAGAGTTGGTGAGTGGACGGGAGTTAATGATACGAAAGGCTTTCCTTTCTACTTTGTCTAGGAGTGCGGTGTGAGAGGATCCTCCCCATACATGTGAACAATACTCAATACAATGATGCAGAGCAAGAAGCTGCACAGGGGTAAAGAACCCCTTGAGGCGGTTGAGCACACCTAGCTTCTGGGAGGCTGCCTTAGCAAGACTGGTGATATGGTCTTTCCAACTGAGAGCAGAAGATAAAGAGACACCGAGAACATTGAGAGAAAATGAATGGTTGATTTTTGTATTGTTGAAAAATAAAGGATAGTCCTTTGGAGGTTCCTGACGGGTACTAAAATGGATAAATTGAGTTTTGGAAGCATTAAATGCAACAAGGTTTTCTCTACCCCAATTGGAAATAGTAGCTAGATCAGCAGATAAGTATTTTATGGCTTCATTACATTTACTTTTGAGGGACTGCTGGCTGGGGCGTTCTGGAAAACTCATTGAGTGGTGTAAGGTAGAGTTGTCTGCATGTGAATGGATGGGACTGGATGTACAGTTGAGAAGATCATTTACGAAAATTAGAAAGAGAATAGGAGATAGGACAGAACCCTGAGGAACACCGGAGTTGATAGGATGATAAAATTAGTAATGGACATCCACAACCGCAGCTATGGAACGGCCGGAAAGGAAACTAGAGACACAATTAGGCACAGATGGAGGGACAGAAACCGAGGAAGGGCAGTTTGGAAATTAAAGATTTGTGCCAGACTCTATCGAAGGCCTTCGATATGTCTAGTGCAACAGAAAAAGTCTCATCGAAGTCCCGAAAGTTGGATGACCAAGAGTTAGTAAGATATGAAAGAAGATCACCAGTAGAGCGACCCTTAAGGAAGCCATACTGGCGATCTGAGAGCAGATTATGAGAAGAGAAATGCTTAAGAAATTTGGAAGCAAGAATAGTTTCAAAAACGTTAGAGATACAAGAGATGTATCGTATAAATACGATAGAATATGACTTTTGTGATCTCTTATGTCTCTGTGACGTCACGATCTCTCCTACAGCACCAGACGTAGGACGAGTAGATCGTATATTATAAGATTGTAAATAAGTTAAGTTATAAAAGGCCTAATATGCTATTAAGCAATATTGCCTTTGTCTTATGTAGTATAGATGAATTTATCGTATATATTAATATAATTTATCGTATAGAGCAACCTAAATGCGGTACGATAATTTGGGCTCCTGGCGGTTTGCCAAGGCAGCAAGGTGTGCTTTCGAGGTACGCCAGAGCCTTCACGAACACCAACCAGTTAACATCTAATTTTCCGCCCTCAGTTGATCGTGCTTTTGTGCCTGTAATCACAATACACACACACTCAGCTACACCACCAAGACGCTCTCATCGACATCATGACTGACTGATAGATAAGCATACATTATATAATCATGTCCATTCCCATGTAATCATTTATTCTTTCTTTAACTTGACTCGTGTCATGGGACCGAAGTCTCGTTCCCCATTGTCCACCGCCATATTGGGTAAAACGTTCTCCCTTGCCTCATTGCCACGTGGAACTATTGGTGAGTTAATTCCTGGCTAATATTAACCCTTATAACCTTACCCTATATATACATTTGTTATGTGAGACCTTTGGATATAAATTAGCTTGTTTCAGATTGAATTCAATTTAGATATAGAGTAGTTTTCATTTAGATTGATTTTATTTGATTCATTATAGCTTAGTAATATTTAACTTCCATTGATAGTTTACCACAAGATGAGAGCAATTGGACGATAGTTGGAGGGTTGAGAGAGGTCACCTTTCTTTGGGACAGGTTGAATGAGAGCAAACTTCCAGCAAGAAGGTAAGATATTAGAGGAGAGACAGAGACGAAAGAGTTTGCCTAGGCAGGGGGTCAGCACGGGAGCACCGTTTTTAAGTACAACAGGAGGAACACCGTCCGGACCGTACGCCTTCTTAGTATTAAGCCCAGAGAGGGTAGAAAGTACATCTTTAGAAGAGATTAGGATATTAGGCATAAGTAGGAGAGAGGGGGGTGGAGAGGGAGGAATAGCACCGGAATCGTCCAAGGTAGAGTTTCTGGCAAAAGTATGGGCAAATAGTTCAGCTTTGTCAGAGGAAGAAGTGATGGTTGTGCCATCAGAGTGGAAAAGGGGAGGGAAAGACAAGGAAGAAAAGTTGTTTGAAAGGTTTTAGGCTAGATGCCAGAAAGCTTGGGAAGAGCTGAGTTGGATAGTTCAGTGCATTTATTATTGATGAAAGAGTGCTTGGCAAGTCGAAGAACAGATTTGGCTTGATTCCGGGCAGAAACATAGGAACAATGAGATTCTTGAGTTTTAAGGCGTCGATACCATTTGAATGCTTCCTCCTTCTTGTGGACAGCAGTAGAACAAGCGTGAGTAAACCAAGATTTGTTTGCATTAGACTGAGAGAAATAAAATGGAATGTACGCTTCCATGCCCGAGAGGATTACCTCGGTAGTGCGTTCAGCACTCTCTGAGGGTCCTCGGCCATGGAAGCAGAAATCATTCCATAAGAAATCAAAGAAGTACTGCCGGAGAGCCTCCCAGTCGGCAGCGCCAAAGTGCCACAAGCGCCGCCGGCTGGGAGGATCGGATGGCCGTACTGAAGAGATATTTATATCATTTGTGACATTTAGGTGTCGATTACTTCCTGGAGAGCTACAGTATATAGAGCCTGCTTTTTAGGAGAAATAGGCCATTGGCCGGGTCATTTTTCTACCATTTTTTTTACAATTATATCTCTAAAAGAAGTGTTGTGTGTATGTGTGTGTGCTTTGTTTAAAGCTTAATCGGTGTTTAGGGAGCAAATAACCCCCCCCCCCCCCCACCACATACACACACAGACCTTAAGTCAATTGGTAACTGAAATCTGTACTTCCATATAATTTGCCGATATCAGTACATAATAGCGTCAACATGTTGCCAGATGTATAATTGCGGATCACAAGTTCCGGGAAAATGCACTTATGTTCATTCAATTTAACCCCTTGATGATTATGACCCATGTTGACAGAACATTATGGAAAACATTATACTATTTTATACAGTTTAGGAAAGATCTCGAGTAGTCAGGCGAGTAAATACGATCTATCCATGAAACTCTCAGTGATCTTTCCGAATCTAAATAATAGCGTCTTTTAATAGCCAAAATGAAGTGTTAAAGGGCGTCGTAATCCTCGAGGGGTTAACACTACTCCTATTAAAATATTGATCGATATATATGTGTTCGATATAGAAGACTCATATGTGCGTGACGTACCTAATGTATTTTGCTAAGAGCTTCTTGCTTGCATTCCTGAAGTTGAGTTTTTATAAGCTTTTAAGGAAATGACTGGCTGGCCAATCTAAACATCTCACTCACGTTCAGTCACAGTCAATCATCTCTGAACACTATTTGGTGAAACACATACACTCACTCTTTAACAAATATAGACCATGTAAACTATTGCAAAAGTCTCATATACAGAGGGGTTACAAAGTTCCTATTCATGAATGTGTGTCTTTAAGCTAATTATTTGGCTAATTTCATTGTCTATTTATTTAGTCATCTTTTTCAGGCATAGTCTCAGTGTGACGGAAATATGTACGGTAAGTATAGGATAGACAAAAGACTGATTACTTAAGATTTGGGTTGACAAGCACAAAAGAGAAGAAGCAAGCATTGCAGACATTAATTTAATAAAGCCGGATTTACAAGAGAGCTAGCAACATATTGACAATATTTATTACTGTTATAGGCAACTATTACGAAAGTAGATCCACATAGAGGACCGAATTATTATACAAATATGTCTCGGAAGCTACCAGGTGAAAGTCGAAGATGGAAGGTGCGGGAAAAATTGCTTGTTTAAATCTGCCCCAAGTCTATTTTTATACGTGTTGTCACTTTGTATGGTCATAATCCCAAGAGTTAATTAAACGATGTTTCTCTATCTGTATATAAGGCATTACAGGATTCGATTCTGACTAGTCATAATTTTTAAACCTTTCCTTGCAGCGAGATCTATCTAGAAAGAACAGGCAATTGTGGGGTGTTTCTAGATAATTATCGCTAACTATAACCGCCATAGCCCGAGAAGTATCATAGCGAATGTAACAAGATTATACTAATATAAAGATTCAGCCTATATGTTTATAACCGCCATAGCCCGAGAAGTATCATAGCGAATGTAACAAGATTATACTAATATAAAGATTCAGCCTATATGTTTATAACCGCCATAGCCCGAGAAGTATCATAGCGAATGTAACAAGATTATACTAATATAAAGATTCAGCCTATATGTTTATAACCGCCATAGCCCGAGAAGTATCATAGCGAATGTAACAAGATTATACTAATATAAAGATTCAGCCTATATGTTTATAACCGCCATAGCCCGAGAAGTATCATAGCGAATGTAACAAGATTATACTAATATAAAGATTCAGCCTATATGTTTATAACCGCCATAGCCCGAGAAGTATCATAGCGAATGTAACAAGATTATACTAATATAAAGATTCAGCCTATATGTTTATAACCGCCATAGCCCGAGAAGTATCATAGCGAATGTAACAAGATTATACTAATATAAAGATTCAGCCTATATGTTTATAACCGCCATAGCCCGAGAAGTATCATAGCGAATGTAACAAGATTATACTAATATAAAGATTCAGCCTATATGTTTATAACCGCCATAGCCCGAGAAGTATCATAGCGAATGTAACAAGATTATACTAATATAAAGATTCAGCCTATATGTTTATAACCGCCATAGCCCGAGAAGTATCATAGCGAATGTAACAAGATTATACTAATATAAAGATTCAGCCTATATGTTTCCTATACAAGAATAATTAATACGTTCATAGTTCCAGTGGCCTAGACACATTTGTGTTATTGTTTGTTTCCTTATGTGGATGAGGGAGACAATAGTCAAAACTGCCTGTGACGAATGTCTGAGATTATGCCTCCCCCAGAGTTGCATGACTAACAGGGCCAAAATCAAGGAATGTTCTAGCCAAAATACCTGGACACACAGAGTTTGAAGCAATTTAAGTCATAGGATGAGGGAAATATGGATTCAGGGAGAGAGTTCCAGAGCTCAGCTGTTGAATAGCAGAAAGACTGGGAATATCGTTTCACTCTTGGGTTGGCGAGTTGCATAGAGTAGGGGTGGGATTGTGTTGCAAGACGGGTACTACGTACCATACATAGAGGAGGTGGTATACACTGAGAGAGCTTTGAGGAATACTAATTATTGTAATAATGGTAGAATAGCGAGAGAGGTGCAACATTGCAGCAAATAGAGAGAGATTGCAGATAATTCGTGAGCGGACGTGAGTTATTGAGACGAAAGGCTTTCTTTTCTACTTTGTCTAGAAGTGCTGTGAGAAAGAATTCTCCCCGACTAACTAACTTGTAAGTAAGTGTTTGGGGACGAAGAGGGTGCATAATTAAAATGACTGCGTAAGGAGAGGTAAAAGAAGGGGTAATGATTATTAGTATTGTGATTGTATATGCTGCATGTAAGTATTAGTATTGTGATTGTATATATGCTGCATGTAAGTATTAGTATTGTGATTGTATATGCTGCATGTAAGTATTAGTATTGTGATTGTATATGCTGCATGTAAGTATTAGTATTGTGATTGTATATGCTGCATGTAAGTATTAGTATTGTGATTGTATATGCTGCATGTAAGTATTAGTATTGTGATTGTATATGCTGCATGTAAGTATTAGTATTGTGATTGTATATGCTGCATGTAAGTATTAGTATTGTGATTGTATATGCTGCATGTAAGTATTAGTATTGTGATTGTATATGCTGCATGTAAGTATTAGTATTGTGATTGTATATGCTGCATGTAAGTATTAGTATTGTGATTGTATATGCTGCATGTAAGTATTAGTATTGTGATTGTATATGCTGCATGTAAGTATTACAAGAGATACTCTAAGATTGAGTGGCACGAAACGTGAATGCGCAATAGGAAATTGAAGTGTATGGGGAGAGAGAGCCAGATAATTAGAGTGAGGAAAGATAGAGGAGATTTATAAACGGGATTGAGAAAGATAGGGGATAGGTAAGTGATAGGCTGAGTACAAACACATGAAGCAACAATGAAAAATGGATTGAAAATTATAGATGATAAGATAAAAATGATTGCGAGAATATACAGTATATATTTGTTTCTTGTTCAATATAACATTTGTGGATATTGTTTCACGTCGTACGAAGCTTTACAACGAATAGCTATATAAACATAACATATAATTAATTAAGTTTTAAATATTTGTTAATGAAATTAAACTGGTCAAGGTTATTATTAGATTTAATAATTGAATCAGTTCGTCTTCGCCTTGGCAATGAATATTTCACGAGTTTGAACTTCAGTACAATGACAATCTACGATTATAGTACATTAAACAATCTCTCTCTCTCTCTCTCTCTCTCTCTCTCTCTCTCTCTCTATATATATATATATATATATATATATATATATATATATATATATATATATATATATATATGAAATGACGGGGCCTGGCCAACATAAGCCAAAACCCATCAAACACCTGCTCCCGTCTAAGGGTGAGAATAAGAACCTGCAGTGCCACATTGTTAACATAATATGCAGAGCACTCATTCATAAATCTCCCCATCTATAAGCTCAGCATAAACAACACACCAACGTGGGCCAAAACACGCCACTCACCAGTCATCACGGCGTCCCCATACCTGAGAAAAACGCGCCACTCCACAGGCATCA
The DNA here is from genome assembly GCA_037953745.1 of Lithodes maja. NCBI lineage: Eukaryota > Metazoa > Arthropoda > Malacostraca > Decapoda > Lithodidae > Lithodes > Lithodes maja. The sequence continues at coordinate 54,793 of JBAKBP010011117.1, read as the reverse complement.
CGACATCTCCCTACTTGAGCCATATTTAGACTACAAGGAAATGTTTATACAAATGCGTCACCAACCCCCTCTATTTCTTCGTTTTCAACCTGACCATCAGGAAACCAATTTCAGCAAGCAGACGAGCAAACAAATAGAATTCTCCTGTTCTCCTTCCTCTCAAATTAACTCTATACCACACACAAATTACCTGCCAATCGCCAAAACAGAAATCCTATTATCACCACCTCAACACAGCATTCTCAAACCTCAAAATAATATAAATGGACAGATAATATCCACACAATCACAACGGTATCCTCCACATAATTTTAGCACGAACAATAACTTCAGGAGAAATAAGAAGCCTAATAATTCCAACCTCTCCTATTCCGAAATGCCAAACCTGTGACCCAAATAATAAACGGAATATGACCTACTCGTGCCAAGAGTTAGGCAGGCAAAATCGACTATTCCTTTCGGGTACCTCTCCCTTCTAGGGTGAAAGTGCTTAATAGGGAATAGATCGATTCGAAATAAAAACTTCCGTAGGGGTATTGCCAGTTATCCCCTTAAAAAGTTTTAAAACCATCTACGAAGCCGTGAAGAAACTAAGTGCTTAGTGATCCCGAAGAAAGTGCGGAGTGAGAGAGCAAAGAGAGCGTAGGATCTAGCACGAGTGTGGAAATGACGTCCCCTTTTGCCAACATGATAGGACAACTAACATAGCCACCACATGTCCACCAGATCATCTCCAGGCTTCTATTTCTCTACCTGAAACTTTAAGTGACTCTTGTTTTGGTTTAGTGTTATGATGACTATAGCAAGGGTTAACAAGATATGTTAGGGTTCACCGTAACGTAATTACAGAGATTGTTTTTTCTCTCTTCTCCTAGCCCTCGTCCCTCGATATTTAGAGAACAGAACATACCCTATCCGTGTGATTAATATATATATATATATATAATTCTTGGAAGATAGGTTCCTATATTCCGGATAAAAATCATACTTATATTGGTTCGAAAAATTATACATGCACCTTATACTTAAATTCCAGTGAACACTTATTCAGATCTTGTTGTATGTAGTATTATTAGCTGGGTACGTGATTGCATATATAAGTTGTTCACAGAGTGTTTTACGAATCAGTCTCTTAATTTGACTAATATTTATCTTATGCTTCATGACTTAAAACTCAGGTTAAGCATTGTTGAGTTAATTATAAACTCCTATCGTTCACGTCGCATTAACTTCTCACCCGGCGAGAACCTCAGTCACACATACTGACTATTGTATTTTGTTAACTACTTTGTGAATATATATTCCTTGTTATGACTCTGCGAGTTATTTGAGATTAATCTCCTGTACGCGTTGAATTAATGTAAAAGTTATTCACCTCATTTAGTATTTTAATTTCTATAAACCCTCAGTACTGTACGTATGTCTTCGCAGTAACTTATATTTACCTTTCTCTGTCAGCTACCTCGTGGTTGTCAGTTTAACATCAGGATACTATTTATTGTTTCGAGACTAACATCTTTGTGACCCCTTATTTTGTGATTAACACCTAACGAGCGGCCTAGGCGGTAAATAATATGTAGCCACCAGCGGGATGTTTTACCCAAAATAGGGCTGTTTACGTGATCATTTTCATGCCTAAATAAGATCCAGAGCATAAAACAAGTATATATCCCTGAAAGGGCATAAACAGAGCTTTCCAATGACACCACAACGATCCTTGTATGACCGCTAGTTTTCTTGCAACAACCGCGCAACAGGAGTGCAAAAAAACATGTAATTCGGTACTTTCCCCATACATTTCACTATGAAGCGAGTGTGAGAGGGTGGAGGAGGGTGGGATTCATGTCAGTTGGTCCACCGCGGTGGTCTGGAGCAGTCATACGCTCGCTACTCTCCTGCCACCACTTGTCTCTCTCTCTCAGCAACATTACGTGCTGAAATTGCCACACGACTTATGGTGTGAGCCGCCACATAGTCCAAATTTCTTTCACTCGACATATGATGCGCGCCGCTAATAAAGGGTTAATATAGTAACACTGTATTTATTTACATATGCTGATTTATGATCTTATTTTGTATATTCCTGAAGTCCCATTGACACAGGATTATTTACATGCATTTCATTCTTTATGTATGTTACTCGTAAATCTGATCCCCATATATGAGACTCGAGTTATTGATTAATTGATCTATGATTGTACCCTAGCTGCTAAAGAATAAAACGTGTGAACCTCAATTGTGTATTCTGTGTCCATTGATCATAATTGTTTTGTATTTGATTATATTGAAGTGAGCTACGTCCCAGTGGATATTTATAGTTTATGTCCTTTCCTAAGGTGGGAAAATAAACTACTATAAAGCACGTTGAATTAAAACGTTGCATAACAATATATATATTCTGACATACGGAGCCCTGTATGTTAATTTAAGAGTTAGAATTAGAGTTGAAGGAGCCGAACTACCCAAACGGTGAAGCGAGTGGGGAAACTACCTCGCCCGCATACCTGCAAACAAGCCTTCACACCTGCGTGCGTCATAGGGGACCCTACAAACTACCTCGATGCCACGATGCTATGACGTATGATCGACGCCGGGAGCTGTGATTGGACCAGGCACCTGCTATGCAACTCGAGGAGCTATGATAGGGGCGCGCACCATCACTCGCCTCCTGATTCGTTCCTACACCATCATTGTTTGGTATATAAGACCCGAGTTGTGGGCATTCAAATCAGTCTCATTTGGAGTTGGGGAAGGTGAACTTGCAGCTGGAGGAAGACGGGGTGAAGTATTATAATGGGATTGTGACTGTCAGTCAGATTATATAAATGTGTGTTAAGTGTGTTCGGTGTAAACACTTACGTTATGTTGGTTAGTGAGATATGTGATTGGGAATTAACGTGAACGCTACTATTATGTGTTCAACTATTTGATTGCGAATTAACGTTAACGCTACTATTATTGTGTACTTAACTATTTGATTGCGAATTAACGTTAACGCTATTATTATGTACTTAACTATTTTAGTTGACTAACTTGTGGACTAAAGCAACTCTTTAAGTAATTGGGTTATGATGAAAGTAATACTATTGTTTTATATTAATACTTACGAGTTCTTTCATTTTCTTTGAATTAAGCTTACATTGCTTAACGGTGCTTAGTACGCTGATGCTATTGTCTCATATTAGTAATATCGCCTTAGACTAACATGGCTGTGTTAATATTACTTATAGTGATTTCCTAAGCTGAAGAAAATTATTTTGCTTCAAAATATTATATTTTGCTTTTCATATTATTTGAGTGAGACCTGAATCGAATCTATGAAACGATCCTGTAACTTTATTTACTCATAATCAAACCAATGTTACGTGGTTAAGAAATACATTTAACTAATTATTAAATATATATCTAACTTTTTATGTGACTTTGATATTACTCCTGATGATAATAATAATATAATTCTATTAACGTAAGACCAGAACCAAGAATAATTAAATTAAATATAAATAAAAGGACATATAAGAAAACTATCTATTCATTTCAAATAGGGTAAGAGACTGAAATATTCTTACTTTAATATTTATCTTTCATGACTTTTTATAGAATTAATAGTCCTTTAGATATAACTTATTCGGTTCATAACCATAGCCTACTAAGCTTCGGTTAAATAATATTCTTTATAAATACTAAATGACTTTAATTAGTTTCAGTATTTTTCATAATTAAAGAGTATCAGTCAATAAAGGATACTAAGTCCTAAGATCCAAAAGGAAAGGAAGCAACACAGGAAATAATTTTATTAGATTTTACTTTTGTTTTGCCTTCAGCTGACTGATACCTTAATATATTCTCTGTGCTATCTAGATTCATCAAGTTAACCACTTGAGGATCAAGATACGTAACAGAAGAGTGGCGACCTTGCCAGGATTCGTTTCATACAGTTTCACTCAGTTTCATTACCGTTTCACTACTTAAAAACCAAATATTAATCATGCCTCAACTAATTAATGAAGAAGATGCTCGAGTTTTCATAGAATCAGAACCCACAGCCCCTGATATTGACTGTCTGTCAAAATCTGAACTGAAAGTGCTTGCCTCACATCTCCAATTAACTGTCTCAAACATGTCCAAAGTAGAAGTGGCTCAGACCATAAAAACCCACCTGTTCCCTGTAGAAGGCGGGGAGGGTGACGGAGCAGTTGGTGGGATACCTAGCCAACTTGATGAACAATTGCCACCTGGTTTGATCGGTGATCAAGTACTGGAACTAGCCAGACTAAAAATAGAACTAGCCAGAATAAATGCCGAACAAGCCAGAGCAAATACCGAAGAAGCCAGCATAAAAGCCAACGCAAATATAGAACTAGCCAGAATAAATGCCAGTGCAACGACCGAACAATGTGAATATCAATATCGTACGGCTCAACTAAATGTCAATACAAATGCTCCCGAAATTGCTCCCCCTCTGGGATTAACTATGACTAGTGTCATTCCACCTTTCACTGAGGATAATGTGCAGGATTTCTTTGTTTTGTTTGAGGAAGTTGCTGGAGGTATGAAGTGGACAAGAGATCAATGGCCTTTCATGTTGCAAACCGTTTTGACAGGGCAGGCTCGAGCCACGTATTTGTCAGAAGTAGCAGAAGTTAGGCAGGATTATGACAATCTCAAAGCAGCTATCCTAAAAACCTATCAATTGCAGCCTGAGGCTTACAGGCAATCTTTCCGTAAAAACCAGAAGAAAGTAGAAGAAACCCATAAGGTATTTGCCAGGACCATGACTAAAACTTTCAATCATTGGGTCAAGAGTAAGAAAGTCACAAGCTACAACGATCTGAAGGAGTTGGTCCTGTTAGAAAATTTCCTATGGAAAATTGATTCTTCTGTATCCTATCATTTAAAGGGGAAAAAGGTAGATTGTCTTGCCGACGCTGCTGACATGGCTGACACATACGTGCTCAACAACAAATTTCGTGGAAAGAAGCCCTACGATAATTCTAGCTCTAATTTTAAGTATCCCAATCACAAATCTGACAGACTCAGTCACAAGCCTATAACGTCTTCCCCAGCTAGCCAAAACCGAATTGTTCCCCCAACTAAAAATGCGACTCAGGGCAATGGTAACAGAGGTGGGCCCCAAACTAATAGTAATGCTCAAAGAGGGAACGTTCCCGTATCCCCTAAAGTATGTACTTTTTGTGGCAAGAGAGGCCACCTAGCTTATCAGTGCTGGGCCAAGGAGAGAACTGAGAGATCGGGGCAGACAGTTGCCGCCGTATCTCAAACTCCATATGTGCCTGTAATGCAGGACTCCCGACAGAAGGAGTACCTAGCACCAAAAGTTCCTTTAATGCAGGACTCTCGACAGAAGGAGTACCTAGCAGCTAACGTAAAACATCTAGACAGGGGTGTAGTAGCATGTGTGGTGCAACCCACTAGGGTTAAGCCAATAATAATTTCACCATCAGTGCAGGACAGTTACCGTCCCTTTATTTCATCTGGCAACGTGAGATTAAATGGTTGTATGCATGAGGTAAAAATTCTGAGAGACACAGGTTCTACTAGCACCCTCATGGTGAATCCTTACACGGAGTGCCCACCTGGCGAACCAGTTGTAATGAGAGGTGCTGGAGGCCAGTTTTATGCATACTTGGTAAAAGGCGAAATTGAATGTGAGTTACTACAGGGTGAGGCCACCATAGCTTTGTGTAGGTCCCAAGATATCCCTGTGCCTGGGGTAACGCTCCTTTTGGGGAATGATGTAGCAGGTGAGAAGGTCCGACCAGACCCCATTTTGTCACTTTCCCCTGTTAACGAGCCACTAACCGGTGAGCTCGAAAAGGAGATGCCAACAGTTTTCCCTGTGTGTGCTGTCACACGTTCAATGTCTCAAGTAGCAGTTCCCTCCGACAGAAATGTACCGAATGTAAGAGTTGATGAAAGGGATGATGAGAGTGTGAATGACGCTCCAACTGTGCCTGATGTGACTGAGGTGGATTTATCTGACACCTTTATGGCTCATCTTGACCCTAACGATGACTATGAAACCCCTCCAAATTGTCCTAGTGGCCTGGTAGAGCTACAGAGAGATGATCGTGAATGCAAGGAGTTAGCTGCCAGGTCCGTGAGTGAAGAAGAATGTGAGAAGGAGGGTGGTGAATGTTTCTACCTCAAAGGAGGAGTATTATGGCGAAGATGGAGACCGCCACACAGACCAATCGATGACGGGGCTTGGGACGTCCATCAAGTAGTAGTCCCCAAACCTTGTCGTAAAGATATCATGGAAATGGCACATTGTATACCATTGGCAGGACACCTAGGTGTGAGAAAAACTCTAGACAGAATCAGAGCCCACTTTTACTGGCCAGGAATGCGTGCAGATGTAGTGGAGTGTTGTAGAGTGTGTCACACTTGCCAGATGACGGGAAAACCCAATCAGAAGGTGCCTGTACATCCTCTGGTGCCCTTGCCCGTTTTCGAGAATCCTTTTACTCGGGTGGTAGTAGACATTGTAGGCCCATTGCCTAAGACTTCCCAAGGTAACATTTATTTATTAACTATCATGGACATGGCAACTCGCTACCCAGAGGCTATACCCTTAAGGACTACCTCTGCTCCAACTGTCATCAAGGAACTGCTCAAATTCTTCACCAGAATGGGTTTCCCCCATGAGGTGCAAAGTGATCAAGGAACTAATTTTACCTCTAACATTTTTCAGCAGTCCCTGAAGGAGTTGGGTATCGAGCATGTTAAGTCTAGCACCTACCACCCAGAGAGTCAAGGGGTTCTCGAACGATATCATCAGACATTAAAAGGAATGTTACGTAAATATTGTACAGAGACCGGAGTTGAGTGGGATAAGGGGGTACCTTTTCTTTTATTTGCTACTCGTGAGGTTCCAACTGAATCCCTGGGTTTTTCCCCTAATGAGCTAGTTTTCGGTCACCAGGTAAGAGGTCCTTTGCAACTATTGCAGGATAGCCTAGTTGGCCAGGAGGGGAACCAAAACCTCCTCAAGTATGTTTCAGATTTCAAAACCCGGCTGAGATCCTCATGTGAGTTTGCCGCTCAAAACCTGACTGTGGCTAAAAGCTCCATGAAGAAATGGTATGACAGAAAAGCCTGTGAGAGGGAGTTTCAGCCCGGTGATGAGGTTTTGGTCCTGCTCCCCCTTTTTGGCCAACCATTATCTGCCAAGTTCAGAGGCCCATATAAGATCATTCGGAGGGTGAGCATTACCGATTATCTAGTAACTACCCCAGACAGGAGAAAGCCCACGCAAGTATTCCATATAAATATGTTGAAACCCTACCATAGGTCCCCTGATTCCTCTCCTCCAGATTCTCCCACTGTGGCAGTGAATGTCAGGACCTGTGAACAGCCTGGTGCGGACGAAGTTTTCAGTTCTCTTACTGACTCGCAACAGACTGTTCCAGAGCCTGAAGGTATCCACGCAGACTTTGACTTGTCATGTAGCCTATCCAACTTTCAGTATAATTCAGTGGCTTGGAGGGAATTACCATCTAAACTATGTCATCTTCCCTCTGATCAAGCGAACCAACTAATCTCTGTTTTATCTCAGTCTCCCAGTGTGTTCCGTGATACTCCAGGGCTCACTTCTTTGGCCGTGCACGACATCGACGTAGGGGATGCAACTCCCATTAAACTATCCCCCTACCGTGTCTCGCCACAACGCAGGAGTATACTGCAGGTCGAGCTTGACTTTATGTTGTCTAATGAACTGATCACTAGGGCCTTAAGCCAGTGGAGTAGTCCGGTCATACTTGTGCCAAAGCCAGACGGGAGCCATAGGTTATGTATGGACTATAGGCAAGTCAATGCTGTCACAAAGAACGATACCTACCCACTGCCACGGATCGACGACTGCATTGACCAGATTGGTACAGCCACCTATATCAGCAAGATTGACTTGATGAAGGGATATTGGCAAGTAGCTCTCACCCCTAGAGCGAGGGAAATATCATGCTTTGTAGTTAACAATCAAGCCTTCTGCTGTAACGTAATGCCCTACGGCTTGAAAAACGCCCCAGCTACATTCCAGCGCCTCATGAATTTGGTGACTGAAGGGGTACCTGGGTGCGTTGTCTACATCGATGATATTCTTATCTTTTCACAGTCATGGGAGGAGCATCTTTACCAACTTAGATTGCTGTTCTTAAATCTTGCTGATGCCAATCTGGTGGTTAATCTTAAGAAATGCACCTTTGTAAAGAGTACGGTCCAGTATCTAGGATATACGGTAGGTCAGGGGCAGGTTGCACCTCCTCAAGCAAAGGTAGAGTCTATTCTAGAATTCCCAACTCCTAGCACTAAGAAACATATCCAAAGGTACCTAGGCATGATTGGCTATTATAGGCGTTTCATTATAAATTTTTCCAAGTTGACAGCTCCCCTGACAGATCTTCTCCGTAAGGATGTGAAGTTTGTGTGGTCCTCTGAATGTGAAGAGGCCTTTATTGCTACCAAATATATATTATCTAATTATCCTGTACTCAGAGCTCCTGATTTTAACAGATCTTTTTCCCTGGCAGTGGATGCGAGCAATACCGGGGTTGGTGCAGTGTTGCTCCAGGAAGACGACTGTGAGGTATTGCATCCTGTGTGCTATTTCAGTAAAAAATTAAATTCTGCCCAACGTAACTATTCAGTCATTGAGAAGGAGCTGTTAGCATTAATTTTATCCCTTCAATACTTTGCTGTCTATGTGCAATCTGCCTCTGGTGCCATCACTGTGTATACTGACCATCACCCCTTAAAATTTTTGCATAGGTTCCGAAATAAAAACCAACGACTGACCAGGTGGAGTTTGTTGCTGCAGGAATACTCCCTGGATGTCAAACATATTAAGGGGGTCCAGAACGTGCTAGCCGATTGCCTTTCACGTATCTGTTAAAGATTACATTTACCAGGTTGGCCTCATACAGCAGTAACTTTAATTTAATGAGAGGATTTTGGCAATTAGCTCTCCCTTGTAGCGAGGTAAATATCATGCTTTTGTAGTGCGCTTTTAAGCCTTCAGCTGTGAGATGCCTTGCAGTTCGAGTAACGCTCCAGCTACGTTCCGGCTATGTTCTGATGTGGTACCTGGAGACGTTGCCTACTTTGGGTGATATCCTTATTATATCCTCATTATAATCTTGCTGTTGCCAATCTGGTGGTGAATCTATTTATGTATTCTGTTTAATATTATGTACTGTACTCCTTAAACTCTTTTCTAGGGGGGAGGTCTGACATACGGAGCCCTGTATGTTAATTTAAGAGTTAGAATTAGAGTTGAAGGAGCCGAACTACCCAAACGGTGAAGCGAGTGGGGAAACTACCTCGCCCGCATACCTGCAAACAAGCCTTCACACCTGCGTGCGTCATAGGGGACCCTACAAACTACCTCGATTCCACGATGCTATGACGTATGATCGACGCCGGGAGCTGTGATTGGACCAGGCACCTGCTATGCAACTCGAGGAGCTATGATAGGGGCGCGCATCATCACTCGCCTCCTGATTCGTTCCTACACCATCATTGTTTGGTATATAAGACCCGAGTTGTGGGCATTCAAATCAGTCTCATTTGGAGTTGGGGAAGGTGAACTTGCAGCTGGAGGAAGACGGGGTGAAGTATTATAATGGGATTGTGACTGTCAGTCAGATTATATAAATGTGTGTTAAGTGTGTTCGGTGTAAACACTTACGTTATGTTGGTTAGTGAGATATGTGATTGGGAATTAACGTGAACGCTACTATTATGTGTTCAACTATTTGATTGCGAATTAACGTTAACGCTACTATTATTGTGTACTTAACTATTTGATTGCGAATTAACGTTAACGCTATTATTATGTACTTAACTATTTTAGTTGACTAACTTGTGGACTAAAGCAACTCTTTAAGTAATTGGGTTATGATGAAAGTAATACTATTGTTTTATATTAATACTTACGAGTTCTTTCATTTTCTTTGAATTAAGCTTACATTGCTTAACGGTGCTTAGTACGGTGATGCTATTGTCTCATATTAGTAATATCGCCTTAGACTAACATGGCTGTGTTAATATTACTTATAGTGATTTCCTAAGCTGAAGAAAATTCTTTTGCTTCAAAATATTATATTTTGCTTTTCATATTATTTGAGTGAGACCTGAATCGAATCTATGAAACGATCCTGTAACTTTATTTACTCATAATCAAACCAATGTTACGTGGTTAAGAAATACATTTAACTAATTATTAAATATATATCTAACTTTTTATGTGACTTTGATATTACTCCTGATGATAATAATAATATAATTCTATTAACGTAAGACCAGAACCAAGAATAATTAAATTAAATATAAATAAAAGGACATATAAGAAAACTATCTATTCATTTCAAATAGGGTAAGAGACTGAAATATTCTTACTTTAATATTTATCTTTCATGACTTTTTATAGAATTAATAGTCCTTTAGATATAACTTATTCGGTTCATAACCATAGCCTACTAAGCTTCGGTTAAATAATATTCTTTATAAATACTAAATGACTTTAATTAGTTTCAGTATTTTTCATAATTAAAGAATATCAGTCAATAAAGGATACTAAGTCCTAAGATCCAAAAGGAAAGGAAGCAACAACAGGAAATAATTTTATTAGATTTTACTTTTGTTTTGCCTTCAGCTGACTGATACCTTAATATATTCTCTGTGCTATCTAGATTCATCAAGTTAACCACTTGAGGATCAAGATACGTAACAATATATATATATATATATATATATATATATATATATATATATATATATATATATATATATATATATATATGAGACGCCTAGTAACATAGTCGGCTTAGTGCCACATTTTTAGAAATTGAGTTATGGATAACACTGTCATGTCACATGTAGCTGGTCATTTTACCCTTCCTGCCCGGGCAGCATGTTATAAGGACACCGCGGCAGATGGGCAGGAATCCGGGTGTCCTTACCTGGTCAGTAAGCTTGAAAGCCTAGTCAGCTTGGTCTGAACGCTGTGCGTCCGACGCATGTAAACAAAGCCGATCGTTGCGTCACCGCACCTCCGAAAACAATAAGGAGACGTCGGATCAATATTATTGTTGTGACGTCAGACGAAATTAGTGTCTGAAAAGCTCTGATATTGTCAACATCGCGGCAAAATTCGCTCCACGGAAATCGTCATCACAACTGAACCAGTTGACTTAGAGAGCTCTACTCAACGCCAGTCTACAGATTGGAAACCGCACTACGTTTAGGGATGCGTAGGAAATTTCTAGCAGTTAAAATAACAAAAATACGGTAGCCTAGGCCTAGACGTTTTTCGGCCAGATCGCCCGGGCAACCCGCACTGTCATTAGGAGAACCTGCCCGGGCCACGAGGGTTAAACTCTTTGGCAAAGTCTGGCTTATTATCTCCAGGACTGTCGGATCTCTCATCTACGCCACCATTGTGAAACAGATCATCAGGCATTTCAGGCCCAGAGAACCAGTCAGTAGCGTAATAGCCATCTTTCTCTTTCCATCCTTACTGCAAGGCCCTGGCCCGGTTGTGCAGAATCTGCGTTTCCCCACACCAGGCATAAAAAGTGTGATCTTTGGATCTTCTTGGCCAGGGCCTTTGTACAAGGTAGCAAAAGTGCACAGTTCACTTATTTTAAATTGGCCATGGAGATTTCCTTAAGGATATGAACAGGTAAGAAAACATAAGATTATGATTTTTAGAAGTATGCCTAAGTGGTCTAAGTATCTATTTTTCTATCTATTGCTGGACGCTGTGATCCCCGAAGGTGTGGCCACAAACGAAATGCCCCCATGCACCTCTGTCCCCAGTCAGTCGACGCCCCTCCTCCCATCCAGCACCGCCTTCACTTATATATTTCTTCACTCCATTCTTCCACCTCTCTCTCGGTTTGCTCTCCCTCTCTGTCCTTCCACCTCGCTCTCGTACACCCTCTTAGTAATTTTCTTGCTTCCCATACGTTCCATATGGCCGAACCATCTCAAGGTGCTCCTTTTCACGCTTTCCAGCACATCTGCATCCACACCACATCTCTCTTACTTCCTTATTTGTCTGTCTATCCCTCCATGTAACTCTGCACGCACTTAGCAAGTAACTCATTTCCACCCCTCTCTCTCTTAGTCTGAGCCTCTCCACCAATATCCATGCTTCACTTGCGTAAGTCAATGTCGGAATTACCACACTGTCATGCAATGACTTCTTTACTACCATGCTGACCACCCTATTTCTTGTTACTGCTGTTAGCGTTCCTACAACCCTCTTCCCCTATTGCACCCTCTCCCGCACTATTTCATCCATACTCCCATCTTTACTCAGCACTCTGCTCAGATACTTAAATGAGCTGACATTCTCCATAGCCTGACCGTTCAACCTCACCTGCCACTCTGTGGCTGCACCCCTTTCGAAGACCATAACCATGCTCTTCCCTGCATTTACCTTCAGATTCTGTTTTTTGCTCAATGTTCCAAACATATATTTTCTTTCTTCACTGGAACCCAGGTCTCTGAGGCAACTGTCAGCAGCCCCTTCTCTGTATCCCCCTACTTTCTCTATCTTAGCTTCAAAGCCAAAGGCGGATGTTGTGCATATGTCCACAACAAACTCACTTGCTCTGGTGCTCCCAATTTCGACTCCTCTGAATTCTAAACTTTATTGTTCAAACTATCCTGTCACTCTCATACTAAATATTTTTGTGCTCCATATATTCTCTATATATTCTCAGTACTTTCCACATACTTTCTCTATCTACTCTGTCATAGGCCTTCTCCACGTCCATAAAGGCAACATACACCTTTTGTTGCTTCTCCAGATATTTCTCCACAACACATTTTAGGGCAAAGATCTGATCTACACATCCTCTTCCCTTCTTTAACCCAACCGGCTCGTCACCTATCCATTTCTCCGTTCTCGCTCTCACTCTCTCAATCACTGCCCTACTGTAAGCCTTCCCTACTATGCTTAGAAGACATATTCCTCTGTGGTTACCACACACTCCTTTTTCCCTATACCCTTATACAGGGGAACTATAATGCCTGTCTTCCAGTCATCAGATGAACTCCCTTTCTCCTATGCTATTTTACACATTTTCCATACCCATTCGATCACTATCTCACCACCATACGTCAGCCTTTTCCCACACACTCTATCTATTCCTGATGCTTTTCCCATCTTCTGATCCCCACCTCCTTCTCCAATATAATACTTCTCTTCTTCTCTCTCCCATATTCATTCATTACATTCAGCAATTCGTTGAAGTACTCCCTCCATCTTTCGACTCTCTCTTGCTTCTCGGCTAACAATCGCCAATTCTGATCTTTTACACCCTAACTATTTCCCTTGATATATTCCCAAATTTGCTTGACCTCTTTCCAGAAGAGTTTCTTACACTCCCTCTATTTTACACTCAGATTCCTTCCAAATTCCTCATCTGCTCTGTTCTTACATTCCTTCACTACTCTCTTCATCACTTTCTTTTTCTCCAAGTACCTCGCTCTTGTTACGACCGGCACAACAAAATAAACAAGGGCTATTAATATTGGACTACAAGATAAGCTAGATCTGCAACAACGGTACGCTAATTCCAAACCCTCGAACTATTAAGCCGGTGAACAAAACACTTAAACCCTCCAGAGTTAATCTACTGGATAACGGGGTATCAATTAACTGGGTTAAGTGTACTTCTACAAAGGCTTTCCGGTGACGGCAAAGCCTACTCACAACAAGAGTAATTACGTTAATAGAAAGCTCTCAAGTAATAACAATGCTTAAATAAACTATGACAAGATTTAATAAAAGATTATATGCTTACGTTATCTTTAGTGTGAGTCTGAACTCAACACTAAAACTCTTCAATGCTCTATGAAAACACTTGAAGTCTAGTCATACAGCAACCAGATATTGAATCTTCTGAAAACGTCTGATGCTCTAAGATGCTTGTCGAATATAGAACAGGAATAATGCAGGGGGCAGGACACCAAAGCGTGTATCTTAAATACACCAAAAAGTAGGATACATATATATATATGGAAACAAGAAAGTGCAACAACTCTGTGACAGCACTAACAACAGCAACTCAAAAACAGTACTTCCTTAGCCAAAGTAACAGCCATACTGGGTTGTGCACTATGCATCAACCTAGGCTAAAACAATACGTGAATAATTGCTAAAGCATACGCGGTTAAAGTTAATAAACAAGATGCTGTCTTTCATACTAATAAAGTCTAGCAGCAGCATAAAGCTAAAGGGAGCCTAGGCAGAGCTCAAGCATGCTCGCAGCCTACTGTCTCCCCTGAACAGATTTCCCTTATCTTACATTAAGTGACTAGGAGGCTCTCTTGGTAAGTCCAGATCTCAAGTATCTGGTCTTACCCTGGCGCTCCACAAAGGTCAACAAAATGAGTTAGCAAGTATACAAGCAAGAGTAGGCAAAAGCCCTTCGCTTGTATACTGCTAAGCTCGCAAAGGAAAATATGCACAAGGGTGTACTACAGGCTACCTAGCTCCGTCGAAGTCGTACAGGCTCTGACTTGCCATATACATAACACAGACAACGACCAAAGATACCCTCCACTGTCTAGCACTGAATAGTAATAAAGAACAACCAAATAATTAGAAGCACCCAACAATATGAATCCATGTGACTTATGATTCTAATAACCTCTAAAGCTAGTGCAAAGCATATATGTGAGAACAGGCGCTGGTAATACGACTGGCCGACTATGGAAGTCGTATGGGAGAACCAGAAGGGATTGGTAATTGAATAAATATAAGAAGTATTGGAAAGAAGGAGTTCAGAGAGAGGCACAGCAGTAAAGGGGGTTAGATGTGGGACAGGATGCGAGGGACTTGTAGGACCGAGTGCACCATGCCATGTTCTGAGGAGAGAGAGGGAAAGAAGTACTGAGTCTGGCCACCAGATGGCTCTGCAAACAATCACAGGCCTCTACGTCACATGACAAGCAGACGTCATACACCACGCCAGGCCCGCCGTCCAATAGCGAGCGGGTGGACCCACCGAGCGAGGAATGCACACGTACTTACGCACACACACTGCCTCCATGCTCTCCCCTCCGACTCTCTCTCTCTCTCTCTCACGCGCTGCATGTTATAATCACTACTATGGATATAAAATACTTCTAAGTGTCACAGATAAGAATAAAGGCAAACACTGATCTGTCTGTGGCAACATGAATACTAAGAAAGAAAGAATATCGTTCTACGATTATTATAGCCCATTTCACTGCCGTGGCGAGTGCTAGCGAGTCACGAGTACATTCTGGCAAGCTGGCCAGCGTAACACTCCGCCCAAGATGTGGGATGTTTTAACCTCAGGTAAACGCCACATCTGACCAGACAGAATGCCCACAAACCCTGCATCACCCAGCTACTCCCCAAGTTGTGAAAAACAAGGCACAATCACAAACGTAAAAATACTTCATTATATAAAATAAAATCTACACAACACTTCCCCAAAATAATAGTATCACTTAACAATGTTATGCTCAATGAGCAAGCTTCACCAAGCCTAGCCTACTAAGAACAAAAACTCAGAATGTCTTAGATTCTTGCTGTAACATACTGCACTTATATACTATCAAAAGAAAGAGTTTTTATGTGAGGTTTTTGTATTATTTTAATAGTGTTTTTGGCGGCTTTGCACTACACGGGCAAGCCTAATTTTTCTCCAAACTCAAACCAATACTGACTGAATGGCGAGGGTTCTCCTTAAAACATACCCTCCCGTGACAAACAATCAGCCAGAACATTATCAGTGCCCTTAACATGCCATACATCCAAACTGTGTTCTGGCAGCAAAACAACACCTGACACTGATAAACTGCCCAGTCCATCACAAGACTGGCACTTCTCTTCACTCTCGCCGGCAACAGGACCTGCCAATAACCTTTCACTATTTCCACCTTAGTGATAAACGAGGCAGCCCCGATGCGGTCTATGGGGTTGTCAACTCTGGGTAATGTATAGGCGTCTGTCATTGATGATGCACCAACACTCTTGCAATCAACACAAACACGGATCTTGCCACTCAACTCAGGCTGCAAAGTCACTGGCAACGACCACTCACGATACCCCTTATCCCTCAGACCCTTCTCCAACATGTAGTCCAGCTCTGCTTTTACGACAGGCTGTCGAGCAGGATTTATACGGTAGGGAGCCAATTTGAGCTTTGCACTGTCTCCAGCCTCTATGTCGGGTGCCACCCCGTACATCAGGCCTGGAGAATCAACAAACATGCGGACGTACTGCCACAGCCTAGTAAACAACTTCTCTTGGCACTTAGGAACAAGAGGTTGCAACTTATCTCGAAGAACAACATGCTCATTGCCCTCCCACAACCCAGCCGGGACCGCAGTCTCTAAACTATAGTCTCCCTCCTTCTCCACCTCTGTCCCTAAAACAGCCAGGTCATGAGAGGGACAATCTGTACCACCTGTGCAGTCACTCCCACAGTTCATAAGTGCTAAGGCTTCCCCGCCGATACCGTACATGCGCACCCCCGCATTCCTTGCGGCTACACCAGCCTGCGCAGCATCACCACCTTTAGCGCCCTGGCCAGATACAGTCGGTCTATGGTAAGGCTGTTGCATTTTAATAGGGCAGCAGTGGGAGGCTATGCGACGGTCGGGCGTATCTATTACATAGTTCACCTCACCAATCTGCTTAATGTCCTGATACTGACCACCATCCTTAGAAGCCATGGGTCGACCCTGAACTGACAACCATGCCAAAGCCTCGTCGCCCACCTTGAACAACCTAGACAACGAGGCCAACGTTTTACTCACACCCAAGTGACCTGCCAGCGGAACATCGTGCGCCAACCGCAACAGGCTATCACGGCACTTTTCAGGTACCACCAACTGGTCGACCACTCTTACCCCACCATCCCAAATACGTCTGGGATCAACAAAACGCCGATACAGAATGCCATCAACACGAAAGAAGTCTCCCGGTTTTGCATCCCTGTCCTCATCTAGTTCAATAGCCCCGTTCCCACAACTCTCAAGACTAGGATCTTCTAGTTGCATCCGTCGTATATCAGAGGGTGCCAACCTGTCCAAGGGCTCCTGGAGCAACTTGTGGCCACCCCCGATACTGGGTTGCTCAAGCCTAGTCTGTTTCACCTGGGAACGTTTCTGTCGCGGAGTGCTATCACGCCCTACCATGTCACTAGGGGGGACAGGTTCTGGGGCCACTCCGGACCTCAAAAGTGGTGCAAGTACCGAGTCACCAAAGAGTGTCGCTGAGTCCAAACTCTTAACCCGACCACCAGCCTTGACTTTCTCCTTCCGACCCTTCCTCCGCTGGTCTGAAACCTGGGTACTAGGCTGTGACACCTGAGCGGACTGAGATCTGGTGACGGCACACGCCATCTGCTGCATCTGGCACCTCTCGAGCCACTCTTGCCCCTCCCTACTCGTGTCGGCCGCCCTCTCGGCAACGACTAAGGGTGAAACCTCGGAAGTAGGCACCGCAAAGTCGTTACCGAGCAGGAGGTCGACCCCCTCAACAGGCAATTTCTCTACAATCCCCACATCCAACTCCCGTGTCACACCATCCACCACAAGCTCCACTCTCACCAGCGGGTAAGACTGCCCAGCATTGATGCCTTGAACCACTACAACCCGAGCTGCATTAATAGGCTTACCAGTGAAGTTCTTAAGTAACGTCTGGGAGGCACCCGTATCACGCAACAACTCAAGCCTATGTTCCACACCAGCCCACCTCACAGTGCCATGTCCCTTATGACCACAAAAAGCATCTCGGACGGGTAGCGAGCCCTCCTTATGCTTCTTCACCGACTGTGACTTCGCAACCGACGATTTACCCCGGGCAAACGAGGAAGACCTCAAAGACACCCCGATGTTGCTCACTAGAGACACCACCGCTGTAGACTGTGTGTTCGGACAAGAGCGCACAATATGCCCATTCTTATGGCACTTAAAACACTCTACCTCACTCCGTGACTTCCCCTGGGGTGGGGAAGGGCCCTGGCCTTTCTTTAACGAGAAGGATTTCGACTGAGGTTCAAAATTGGCAACAGTGCTCTTAGTAGGATAATTTGTTGTATCATTAGTTCGGGGGGGTGGGGTGGTACGCCCCTTGTTACCTGCCTCAGCTCTCTGGGCAGACCCGCACCCACAAATTAACGACAACCTGAAGTCAGCCATCTCAGCCGCCTCCTGCAGAGTTTTAGGTTGCTTTTCTTTCAGGTTAAGAGTCAAGTCCCCACCAGTGCATTTAAAGAATTGTTCTAACAACACTAATTGCTTCACCGCATCAAAAGTAGTTGCCTTCTCCGACCTCAACCAATTCTCAAACGCATCTGATAGTTCTCTAGCGTGTTCCAGGAAAGTACTCTCCTTTCGCTTAGGAACAGCCCTAAACTTCAGCCTATAGGTCTCTGGCTGCAACTCATACGCCCTCAGGACAGCCTCTTTCAACGCCTCATAATTCACACAAGAATCTAGGGGCAAAGCATCATACGCCTTGAGTGCTTTCCCCGTCAATCGTGAAGAAACAAGGGCTGCCCACTTCTCCTCGGGCCATTGGTGCTCCCGGCACTTTTTCTCAAAACGGAGAAAGAATTCTGTAACTCCTGACTCATCAAACACTGGAACTAACTTTAGTAGATGCGGCAGGGACTGGTCATAGGGTCGACCCCCCTGGACGAAACGGTTCCCCGTCGCCTCTACACGAGTTTTCTCTAGGTCAACATCGGCACAATACCTTGCAGACTCATACTTGAGCTCAGCCTCATGCT
Source organism: Lithodes maja (assembly GCA_037953745.1). Lineage (NCBI taxonomy): Eukaryota > Metazoa > Arthropoda > Malacostraca > Decapoda > Lithodidae > Lithodes > Lithodes maja. Next base: position 35,987 of record JBAKBP010011117.1, on the reverse strand, counting down.
TCTGTTGCTGCTGCCTGAGCTCAGCCACATACTTTCGCTGCTCGAGCTCAGCCTCATGCTATCGCTGCTCAAGTTTGACGAGCTCGAGCTGGAACAACATCTCGGGAGACAAACCCTGAGGAGGGAGTGCTACTACCGGGGACCCACCCAGTGAGTCACCTAGAGGCATACCCAACCGCCAGCGGGCATCGGCCTGCGGGTACGTACTCGGCTCCGGAACCCGAGGGGGCGCCATGATAGGAGTTGAGTGGAATGGGGGCTGGGACGAAGGTGCCCCAGCTCCAGCTCCACCCGAAGCCTCACGCACCCCATCCAGCACACAGGCAACCAGCTCACTTCTTGACCAACAGCTAGTGCAAGAAAACCCTAAGACCGTGGCTATACACTGCAGTCCGAACCGGTCCAGCCCCGACGCCCGGTCCGCTGACACAGGCTCCTCCAAAAACCTCCGAGCATCCTTCTCACCGTTCACCACCCGAACGCCGTCAACCAACTCCACCTTCTCCACGTTCTCGCCTGTCTCTCGCACTGTGCTCTCACTATGCTCAAACCCGTCCAGTGACGACATGATGGAGTCAACAAAAAAATTCCCAAGTCAAGACAAAAGTAGCCAAACTCTCGCGTAGCTTTATTCACCAAAAAATATTTGAAGATGTTTTTAAGTGCAATACTAGGTCACCAATAAACTCCAACAAGTTCCATATATCCTCAAAACAATGTCCACTGCCATCACTGCGAGAAATAAAATCGAACCCAAAAATGGCGAATAAGATTTCTCCCAAAAAAAAATCCTGCAAAACTCAGTTCACTATATATATCCTGGACTAAGGTCGCCATTTGTTATGACCGACCGGCATAACGAAATAAACAAGGGCACTTAATATTGGACTACAAGATAGGCTAGATCTGCAACAACGGTACGCTAATTCCAAACCCTCGAACTATTAAGCCGGTGAACAAAACACTTAAACCCTCCAGAGTTAATTAACTGGGTTAAGTGTACTTCTACAAAGGCTTTCCGGTGACGGCAAAGCCTACTCACAACAAGAGTAATTACGTTAATAAAAAGCTCTCAAGTAATAACAATGCTTAAATAAACTATGACAAGATTTAATAAAAGATTATATGCTTACGTTATCTTTAGTGTGAGTCTGAACTCAACACTAAAACTCTTCAATGCTCTATGAAAACACTTGAAGTCTAGTCCTACAGCAACCAGATATTGAATCTTCTGAAAACGTCTGATGCTCTAAGATGCTTGTCGAATATAGAACAGGAATAATGCAGGGGGGCAGTACACCAAAGCGTGTATCTTAAAAACAACAAAAAGTAGGATACATATATATATGGAAACAAGAGAGTGCAACAACTCTGTGACAGTACTAACAACAGCAACTCAAAAACAGTACTTCCTTAGCCAAAGTAACAGCCATACTGGGTTGTGCACTATGCATCAACCTAGGCTAAAACAATACGTGAATAATTGCTAAAGCATACGCGGTTAAAGTTAATAAACAAAATGCTGTCTTTCTTACTAATAAAGTCTAGCAGCAGCATAAAGGTACAGGGAGCCTAGGCAGAGCTCAAGCATGCTCGCAGCCTACTGTCTCCCCTGAATAGATTTCCCTTATCTTACTTTAAGTGACTAGGAGGCTCTCTTGGTAAGTCCAGATCTCAAGCATCTGGTCTTACCCTGGCGCTCCACAAAGGTCAACAAAATGAGTTAGCAAGTATACAAGCAAGAGTAGGCAAAAGCCCTTCGCTTGTATACTGCTAAGCTCGCAAAGGAAAATATGCACAAGGGTGTACTACAGGCTACCTAGCTCCGTCGAAGTCAGACAGGCTCTGACTTGCCATATACATAACACAGACAACGACCAAAGATACCCTCCACTGTCTAGCATTTTATAGTAATAAACAACAACCAAATAATTAGAAGCACCCAACAATATGAATCCATGTGACTTATGATTCTAATAACCTCTAAAGCTAGTGCAAAGCATATATGTGAGAACAGGCGCTGGTAATACGACTGGCCGACTATGGTAGTCGTATGCGAGAACCAGAAGGGATGGGTAATTGAATAAAGATAAGAAGTATTGGAAAGAAGGAGTTCAGAGAGAGGCACAGCAGTAAAGGGGGTTAGATGTGGGACAGGATGCGAGGGACTTGTAGGACCGAGCGCACCATGCCATGTTCTGAGGAGAGAGAGGGAGAGAAGTACTGAGTCTGGCCACCAGATGGCTCTGCGACCAATCACAGGCCGCTACGTCACATGACAAGCAGACGTCATACACCACGCCAGGCCCGCCGTCCAATAGCGAGCGGGTGGGCCCACCGAGCGAGGAATGCACACGTACATACGCACACACACTGCCTCCATGCTCTCCCCTCCGACTCTCTCTCTCTCTCTCTCACGCGCTGCATGTTATAATCACTACTATGGATATAAAATACTTCTAAGTGTCACAGACAAGAATAAAGGCAAACACTGATCTGTCTGTGGCAACATGAATACTAAGAAAGAAAGAATATCATTCTACGATTATTATAGCCCATTTCACTGCCGTGGCGAGTGCTAGCGAGTCACGAGTACATTCTGGCAAGCTGGCCAGCGTAACACTCTTTTATGTCTTTCCAAATTTTCATTCCCTCTACTACCCAACCACTCTCTATACACTTTCTTCTTATCTTCAACAGCTATTTTTACCTCATCAGTCCACCATGCTGTACCCTTCACTCCCCTCCCTCTTCTCCTTACTACACACACCTCCTCACATGCACATAATATCTCTTCCTTAAACACTGTGCTCACCTCCTCAACTTCATCCATACCCTCCAGGTCAAACCTACCTAGTCGTCTTTCTACTGCTCTATTGAACTCTTCCCTGATCTCCTCCTCCTGCAACCTCTCCACCCTCCTCGCCATTCCACCTTCCTCTCGCCTCCCTCCAGCACTCCTCACCCACTTCTTTTGTATCCTAATTTTAGCTACTACTACATAATGGTCTGACAGACCCCCACCCCTTTGTTTTGTATTCATTATTTGTTTTCTATATTCAAACTAATCCCTCTTGGGCATACGATGAGAGCATGTACATTCAACCGTTACACATTGAACAGTGAAGCCCGTGAAGTCTCGTTCCAGTCTAGGGGGTGAGACATGAAAATCACTTATAGCTGCAACCAGCCCTTGCCATCTTGTCTTCACAGGATGCATGGGGTTAAGTTGCCCACTCATGACTTGAAGCAGCCCCATCTTTGAAGCTGCCTCATTCCAGTGCTTCACTGTCTCAACTCCTAGACTCAGACCCTCACTCTCAGAACGCCACCTAATGAGCAATGAACTCACTAGGCATTGCCCCATTGTAGCCTATTTCAAATATGGAAATATTCATACAGTGCTATTTAATCAGGGAACAATAAGGGTATTTATTTGGCATTTCATTGGGCTTTGTGGAAATGCACTGATACTAGGTACAGCACAAATTCCATCCCAATAATATCTTCCCAGTGACATATCGGGATTCGAACCCGGGTCAATTGGATTACCAGTCCAGTGGCAAGACCACTCTACCACACCTCCCCTATGCACCCTAGCATTCAGCACAGATGTCTTCATTCATTCATCCACACATATATAATCAATAAGTGCCTTTCGTTCCACCACTGTATCATCCTTCCTCCTCCACACCACTGTCCATGTGTATAATTTTGTATCAGAAGGTGTTGGCTATCCACAGACTCCTCCCCACACATACATCCACAAGTGCACTACCATTCCCATCCACCTCTGACGGTACCCCCCACCCTCCCACCACTCCATCAACTTTCTTATCACCCACCTTCCCATTCATATCCCCAATCAGAAACATTCGTTCCTGCAAAACTTATCCAGGCATGCCTCAACATTCACCCAGAACTCCTCTTTCTCTCTTACAGTCGGAACATCTGACGGAACATACACACACACAATCACCCACGTTTGTATACTACTTTTATTATCACCCACACAATCGTTGCACCCACTGAACCATATTCTCTTACATGCTCCTTCCATGTGTTACTTACAAATGAACACGCACCTTCTTTCGCTCCCTCATTCTCACCCACTCCAGCATACACACCCATTACGCACTCCCACTCTCTCACACATATACCCCTCCATTTGATCTCAGTCATTCCGCATACATCCAGCCATGCATTCGCTAACACTTCCAGGACCTCTCTCTCTTTTGTGTCATCATTCATGCCTCTTACATTCCAAGTCACAATCCTTGGACTGCCCATGGTAGGTCGGAGTTCGTCAAAATTAGGTCCGTCCAGATCCGAGGCCGTTTGTTCTTTCTTCATTGCTGTAAGTTTTGTTCACGGGTGGAGGGTTGTAAGCCCACCAATCCAACCTCTTTAGTCACTTTTTACAACACGCAGGAGGTATGTGGGACACATTCTACTCCATTACCCCTAGGGAGTCTAACAGAGTTTCTAATAAATTGGCTTGAGTTAAGGAATTTTACAAATTACTTATGGATTGCAGCAAGCATGGAAGCAATCTTAGGTTTCTCAAGAATGACACCAAAAATGACAAATTTCAGGTCACATTACATGTCTGAAAGAAGGCACAGCTGTGATAGAACTAAGAGACATTTAATGTAGTCAAGTAAATGCAACTTTTGCAGGACTACTTTTAGTCATCACATTTTCATTAACACCAACTCTTGTTAGGGAAATTCCTATCTGATTTACTTTTCCTGTCATCTCGATCAGTTTAGCATTCCTGGCTTCACTCATGTTAGCTGGGAGGGAATTCATGACAATTGTGCACTTCGTGACAAGTTTTTGCAATTTGGCATGGTGGTAGGTATGGGTATAAGATTTTCAAAAACCACCGCATACAAGTTGTGGTAGCCCCCTGGTGGCCGGCATGCACAAATCCAAAATGGCTGCCACCGGAAAATCAAATTGTCAATCTAACGTTGCATGATGTTCTTTGTTATGTATTGACCTTTACACATGAGTTTTGATAATACATGATTTATGCATCTTTCAACCTTGTAACTTTTATTATCCTGAAAAATAATTAAAACAAAAATATATATAAAAATGCCTAAAAATTAACCTGAAAATAGCCTTTGACCTTGAAAATTATCTTGAAACATTAAAATTACTTTAAAAATGGATTCCTCGCACCAAAAAACATAGGAAAAGTGGTATTATACAAAGATCTAGTGATAACAGGAACGGAGATATGACAATTTCATCTTCCGGCGACAGCCATTTTGGATTTGTGCATGCCGGCCACCAGGGGGCTACCACAACTTGTATGCGGTGGTTTTTGAAAACCTTATACCCATACCTACGACCATGCTAAATTGCAAAAATTGTCATGAAGTGCACAATTGTGTGAAATTTTGGCATATTCCTGCCCAGCTATGTCCTTTATGTGCTTCAATCCATTCAGTGAGCTTACAAACTCTTCAGCTCTCTTCTGGTTTGGTGGTCGGTTTTTCAATGTCAAGCTGTTGAAGAACTTTATCAACGTACCTTCATGGTCTTTCACAAATATTTTGAGTGGCTTACTTTTGCCCTTTCTGTAAAATGCAGCTGTGAAGTCACAGCCTGTGAATGCATGGAGACCAGGCATAGCTGCAGAAAGTCCCTCTTGTTTCTCCTCTAAGGCAGAGACAATTCTTCTCACATCAATGTATCTACGATCACATCTACAGCTACAGCTCCCAGGTTCGGTAATGATGAAGTTCTATCTTCACTACTCACATAGAAGTAATACATTTATATATAAATACTCAACAATCTTTCTTTTTATTTGCGGATATATCTAGTTTCAGACTGAATCATTAATATATAATTTCGTGCAACTCAGTTTAGTAAATTCATCTATCTATCTATCTATAATTATGCTCAGGCCCAATCCCCATTTTGGGGGTAGTACTAATTTCCTTTAAGTTTCAAACACATGTTTAAAGAGGGAAATTCAAATTCTGAATATGTCTCATAAAATGGGTTCAACTTGTCAATCTGTTTTTTCTAACTACTCTCATGTTGTCAATACAATGGCCGATACACCCTCATCTCAATCAATTAAGGCTCCAAATTCTCTACATTTCACTTCATATCATGAAAGATATGAACCGAGGCGGTCATCTCGGCCTCATATCGGTCTGAAATGCCCAGTCCGACTTCCTGACCCGTTCCAACCTCCTGACCGGGCAGCCAAGACAGCACGTTCAGTCTTATTTTCATCCTTGTGTTGGGTATAGCTTATGCGGTGTTCTAATTCCTAGATGTTATCCCTAAATTTTATTCATGAGTATTGAAGATGTTTAGTGTGTGTTTTCATAATAGAATTGACTGGCTGACCACTGCATGTAAGGAAACATTGGATTCATCAATACCTGGGATGCCTTCTACCGTGAAGATCATCTGTTTGGAGCGGATGGAGTCCTTCTGAACCAGGTGGGAGCAGCACGATTGGGCCGTCTGCTTCACGACGCAGTAAAGGATTTTCGGAAAAGAAGCAGAGCCAACCAAGGACCACCAGGAACGAGGATCATGGACAGCGAGGCCCGAGGACCACTAGGGACGAAGATCGAGGATCGAGGACCGTGGACCACCAGGGATGATGGTCGAAGACCGAGGACTACCAGAGGCGATGATCGAAGACAGCGAGGACCACCAGGGACGATGATCGAGGACAGAGGTCAGACAGGTACATAAATGTAGATCCGACCACAACCAAGAATGTTATCAAAGAGCGTTCCGTGAATTCTATATCCAAAACTTTAAAGGTTTTCTATAACAAACGCTCGTAGCATACGCAATACATTTTCAGATTTAGAAGAACTTGTGTTTACAGAAAATTACGATGTTATTAGCATAACAGAATCTTGGGTCAATACAGAAGACAGAGACTATTTAGCAGAGTATTCACTTCCCGGTTATGTAATGTTTGAGAAAAGCCGAATAAACAAAAATGAAGGTGGCGTTTTACTTTTTATCAAAGAAAGTCTTAACCCGATCCTTGTGTCAATACCTCAAATTGTGAACGTCGACACATCCTTTGTGTTAACCCCCTCCATCATATATGACGCTATAGCGTCATATGGCGGTTTTGCCCAAAAGGCTCAAATGACTCGGGAACAAATAGTATGAATGGGTAAGTTGCTAGAAATGACGCTATCGCGTCATTTCTTGGACAGTGTTACTCGTCATGTTCCTAGCTGTCGACAGTGGCGTCACCAGGGGTAAAATTTTTGGGGGGCTGTAGCCCTGGCATAGATAGGTGGGTGGGTGGCGAGCGAAGCGAGCCTGAGCAGCTGGGGGGTCCGGGGGGGCACTGTAAGCCCCCCCCCCCCCACAATTTTTTTAAATTTGAGCAGTTTCTGGGGCCTTTTTGAGGCCTAAAAATGTGTATAAGTAAGAAACATATGACACATAAATATTGATGAGCCTGATACCAGGCATCAGTCAGTAAGTTACAAGGCCAATGGAAATTGTAGGGTATAAAGCCTATGTGCAGAGAATAGTTTTTTCTTTATATACTATCATACTATAGTCCATTCATTATAGGTAGGCCAGAAATTGTGACCCCTAACCTTTGTAATTCGCTAAATGGCTAGAGCAAATGGGTTGTAAATGTCCATACTTATTGCCTGGCTGACCCTTCCCAAAGGTAGAAATATTAGCTTGATTACTCCAGTCTTTCCTTAGGTATAGAGGTAAGTGGTCTAGATGTTTCGCCTACTTATAATGAATATACTATAGTTTGTAACGATTTCTTAGCATATTAAATTGGATAATTTGAAGAACTTTTATTATTGTACCATTATATAGATTTAATTGGCAAGATTTTTCTTCCATTACTGTGATAGAAAAACAAAACAGTTCACTTAAAACAAAAAAGTATAATTTATTAACTCCAAATCATAAAGCAATTACTTTAGATAAGCCTATTGATAAAATACAAGATTACAAACAATTGTTATTCTATAAAACTGATATCCTTTCAAAGTTTCATATAGTGACATGGCCTAATGGTATGTGGATATGTTTCTTTTATTTCACAATTTCACTTTTCAATCAATGTAAACGTTTTATGATTAATTATGATTAGTTCATTATAACTGTTGATGGTTTTGCATTTTACTTAGTTTTATTGCTTTCCACCGTTTACATTTTTTGGTTGTTTCTTTTGTTTTTCCTTTTGATAAAGAAGTGACAAATTATTAATTATATACTTGCAATATCAGAGTTCAAGGTATTTCAAATTTTCAATTATCAAACAGAAAAAAAATATAGTAAATGAGATAAATTAACTAAATTGCTTTTCATTCCATGACCAATCACCATGCCCCATGTTAAGTAAGGGAAAAACGCTTTTTGGTGGATTCACCTGACCCTGACTGTGACGGTATTGGAAGAGATGCAAATTTGTCAACTACCAAATCAAGATCAAGTGAATTCACCACAGCCTTTTCAATAGAAATTGTACCTAGACTGGTCAGCCGTTCCTGTCCCATTGTTGCCCTGAGGTATGTTTTGATCAGTTTTAAGACAGAAAAGGATCTCTCACATTTGGCATTACTGACAGGGAAAGTGAGGGCCAAATGCATCAAAGTCCAGAGTGTGGTGAAACCATGCTTCAGTGGCTTCAGTTTATTCAAAGCACCGGAAATGGATTTCACATCCTGATACCATGGCGTAAGGTTGAGCCACGGATGAAGTTAATCAGGCCTGAAATCAAGTAAAAAAACTCTGCCACCTCTGGTATGCAACCAGCAGTATGGGTTATGACCAGTTGTAATCTGTGTGCAGAGCATGGGACATAAAAACATGGATTCTTGGCTGATTCTCTAATTCTCGCCTGCACACCACTGATCCTGCCACTCATTACTGATGCTGTATCATAGCACTGTGCTGTTAGTTTATTAATATTTAGTCCTAGCTTACAGAGTTCCTCCAACAAAGCATTAGCCACAGAAGCAGCATCAAGATCCTTTAGAGCAATGAATCCTAAGAACCTCTCATTTACAGTTTCATCCGACACATACCTGATACATACACTAAGCTGCTCAGTAACACTAACGTCTCTAGTCTCATCAGCTATTATTGCAAAAAAGGGAGCTGATTTTGCTTCTTTGGTTATGACATCAATCACACAATCAGCTACAGCTGTCAGAAGATAATTCTGACTCAATCCAGATGTGTACTTGGCATTTACTGGAATCTTCTTTTGTAAGTTACAACACTTTTCTGACTCCTTACTTACCAAGTTACATACCTCTAGAAAGACACCCTTGTTTAACGAACTTTCAGATTCATCGTGCCCCCTGAATGCCACGTTTGTTTTAGCAACTGTTATAGCAATGTTCAATAGAGTCTTAACATAGTCTCTGTTGTCCAGAACTTGTTGCTTATGTTGGTTATCAAGTTTCTGATGAACATTACCATGCAATTGTGAATTTTTGAAGTGGAGCCATTTTTCCATTGCATGAACATGGTATGTGGCATTTTCATGTTTGAATGCTTTTTCATGCATCTTCTTCCATTGGTTATAACCTTCGGTGGTGAATGCTACTTCCCTATGACCAAAATTAACCCCAAAGAGTCTACATGCAAAGCAATAAACTCTGTCACCTGTCATGGAGTATTCAAGCCAGTTATATTTGCCATACCACTCATATTGGAAAGACCTGGTCTGAGAACCAGACTGTACTTTAGGATAAAGCTTTAAGTCTTGGTTGAGTGGGTCCATCTTCAGGGTTTGTGGCTATATCTCGTATAGGTTCTTTAGTAGGTATATCTAGGTTATCACTCGAGCTGGGCCGTGTCTAAAAATAAATAAAAATAGATATACAGTACACATAACAAATTTATATTATAGGCCTATATCTTATACAACATTTCATAAAGGGCAATATGTAATGTTTGCAATTTTAGGCTATGCATATGTTGGTCTTTCAGTCATTTATAGTAGGCTAACCTTCTTAGTGTTTGGGTAAGAACCCAAACCCTTCCAACTTTGTTATTAGACAAATTAGCCTAATAACTTTGGAAATAATTTAATAAAACCAAGGTTGCAGTTATTTTAGCCTACTTAACCGCATTGTACCTTTAGGCATATAGCCTATCTGTAGCTAGGCTTAGGCAATATAACATTAAATCATTAAAATAATAATAAACCTGGCCTCAGCTTTATAAATTGATTACTGGATTAGCTTGATTTAGGGCTACTTACACAATGAATGGGTTCAGCTTGGGGTTGGGGGTTATCTGGGGTTGATGATGGGCCTGGCAGTGGCACCTCATTCACAACAACACCCACTTGTTTGTGTCTTTCATCAACAGAATCATCATCTTTGGTACACAAAAAAATCCTTATGTCTCCCTGTCCCTGACTCTTTTTAGATGTTCTTTTCATCACTCTGCACTGGCTGGTAGCCTGGTAGCCACAAAACTCAAAAGTTACAGTCAATTATAATTAGGCCTACTTCTGATTAAGTCATAGATCTGTAAAAACAAAAATGCATAGGTAAAATTAGCATAGTATTAAATTACTGCTCATAATAGCCTAACGTATATACAGGCAATGAATGTGTTCTCGATACATTATAATTAAACCGAAAACGTTACAACACACAGTACACACTGTCACACAAGACACAACTGATACCAGCCACAGTTCAGGCACTTCTCAACGTAAACAATCCGATTCTCCGAACATTCGAAAATGCATAATATAATATTAATATACCGGTATATTTTTAGACTAAATAAATAAAATAAACCAATTTTAAAGCCCTGCGATTAATGTAAATAATATATTATATTGTAAATATATAATAAGTCTCATAAAAAACAATACATATTGCATTTATATTTCCAATAATTTCAATAAATATAACGGCTCAAGCTTCAAAGAAAACCAAACTTGGTGAAAATATAGGGGAAACTTACTAATATTACTATTATGATTTACATAGATTACTACTATGAAAGCCATAGGTTTATGTAAATTGTGAATAAATATTCACATTACATAAACAATTCGTATTTAACCTATATGGATCAATTAATAAAAAGTAGATTGGGGGGGGGGATGCAGGGCTGGTGAATGTGGTGAACTGGTTATGAATTATTTATTATTTATTTTTTATTTATTTATTTTAATTACTTTTGGCAGTTTTGGGGTTTGCATTTTTTGGGGGGCTGAGTCCTTGATTTGGGGGGGCTAAGCCCCCCCCCCCCAAGGCCCCCCCCCCCCCCTGGTGACGCCAATGGCTGTCGAATGAACTAACTAGCAGGTTTCTAGCACATTGGCAACACTGTGCGCTCCGTACGAAAATAGAAAAACAAATTAGTCTTCCTCTCTCAGGCAGCCTGAGCGCAGGCATCTCCCGCCCTTTAAATACGACTCATCCCCAATATATTTGTAATTATGTGATTGTAATTATATTATATATCATTGGAAATTATGCATAAGTGTGTGTTATTCGTTATTATATACGTAGCCACGGATTTTAGCTGAAATGTTTAAGGTAAGATGAAAATTCATTCGTATAACGGTATCGAGTGATAATGATAGCAAAGTATTCACCACAGCCACAGTTTTTAAGATAAAGACATGATTCCTTGCTTTCAGACATCTATAATGATAACAGTAGTTAGAACAAATAATTCATAGCTGTATAATTTACGCAATTATATGAAAATTAAGCCGTGAGTGAAGGCCCTTTACCAGGCTTGTAGCGGCTATAGTCGAGTTTTCGAGTTTGACTCGCATAAAAATCAGTGGTGTCCACAATTTTGATGTTACATAAAAATTAAGGCGATTTTTGGAAAGCTAATGAAATTCCATAGTATATCCACCAAATTTCATAAAACGTTATCCAAGAGATAGAGCGAGATATTGCCGGTGAAATATTGCTTGTGATCGCTCGTCAGTAAACTCTCGTATTTCCTACGCTTAAATATTGGTAATTTTGGGGCTATATTTGTGTTCTATTTTGTTTTATAATATATAAACCTTTCCTCTACCCAGGGAAAATAAAAAATCAATAAATATTCATTATTTATGGCCGATTATCGAAGAAGAGTGAATATTTCGCTATGATTATTGCTACAAAGCTGAAAATATGTTATAGTTATATATTTATTCGTATAAAATATGTTATAGTTATATATTTATTCGTATAAAATATGTTATAGTTATATATTTATTCGTATAAAATATGTTATAGTTATATATTTATTCGTATAAAATATGTTATAGTTATATATTTATTCGTATAAAATATGTTATAGTTATATATTTATTCGTATAAAATAATATATTGAAGATAGAATATATCTGAATTTACCGTAGTAATGAGCGATAATGAATGTGAATAGACATTTCATATAAAGCATAAAATAACATTACTTAGTAATTTTCATAAACATAGTGAGTTAAAGGGAAGAACATTGAGATTTCATCTTGGAAAATCTTAGGAATGTGCAATTTACTCGATAATATTATATACATAATATATATTTTTGTAGGTACTATACTAGTAACATATGTTGCTTCCCTCGAGTTAGTGCTGTGTAGTAGAGTGCGGTTGAGGCAATATTTGTCGGTGATAATTGATCGATAAGACAATTATTTTTCTGGCGGCCAGCCGATTTTACGCGGGAATATTCGAATCTAACTGTGTACCCTGCCAAGCCTAACTTTCTGTAACTAAATATGGCGGAAAGAGTTAATAAAGAATAATAAAGGTACAAAAATAATACTTACATTAATATACAGACCTCCAGCTCAATCAGTGCAAACTGACCGAGAAATTTATGAACAAATTGCAGACGTAAGAAACTCGCAAGATACCGTAATTTTTGGCGACTTCAATTTACCAGTAACCAAGTGGGGAGATAGTATTACTTCACACTCTGGACAAGACCTGTATGTCAATTTGCAAGAGAGTTCGCTATATCAATTTGTTAGATCTCCAACCCGTGGAAATAACGTCCTTGACCTTGTACTTTCAACACAAGAAGAATTGATAGAGAATTTGAATGTCGGTGATGAATTCAATAACAGCTACCATCGTACGATAACTTTCAGTTTAAAGTTTACTAGTAACAAACCAAATAGCAGCATCGAGAAAGTCCCTAATTTTAAGATAACAAACTTTCGTAAACTTAGAGAAATGTTTAATCCTCCCTCCCCGGGACCGGAGCCTGAGTGTGCTTTTAAAAACCGTAAGCTTTAAAGCTGCCTTAAGCGTACTTTGAAAGACGCGCGGCGAAACGTTTGTAAACAAAGCCGATCGGAGTGCCGCCAAGCCTCAACAAGAAGAAGAAGAAGCCCGACCTTATCCGCCATTGCCAGTTAGAGCGAAAATTAGTCCTGCAAAGTGTCCAATATTGCTAAATCCGCGGAAAAACAGCCGAAACTCTTTCCACGGAAATCACCATCACACCTGAACCAGTTGATCTAGAGAGCTTTACTTTACTCAACGCCAGTCTACAGATACAAGTAAGGGCTACATTTTGGGATTTGTGTGAATTCTCTAGCAGTTAAAATAAAAAAAATAGGCCTATGTTTACATACAACAATTTTTGGCCAGATCGTCCAGATAGGACTATCGTCATCTATAAATGCTGCCCGGGGAGGAAGGGTTAAAGAAACTGACTGGAGCTTTCTAATTAACCCACAGAACCCCAGCGACGCAAACCATGCGTCCTCAATGTATGTAACGCTAAACCCCAGCGACGCTACCATGCGTCCTGGCCGGTCTGGTCCCAATTTCTCCGGTCTTATGGCACCTAGAGGGCTCAGATTTGTATGGGAACTGTGTAAGTATCCCACGCAACCTTGACGATGGTTGAAAACTCTCAAAGTCCAACCGCGTGCGCGTGACCACGCAAAAACCGGTATTTTGGGTGTATTTGCCTCTAATTTTTTACTCTTGTAAAATCGACATTCGGGGGCTCCGTAGGACCATTTGTTGAGATTTTTTATCGTTTTTTTGTGGTTTGTCTTTCATTCCTAACCCATTCGCTATTGTTTCTGGAAAAAAACAAATCAAAACAGCCGGTCCCTGGTGGTACATTTATTATAAACTAGCTGGTCCTCATGGAAGTGGAGGTAAAACAGAGAGTGTGTGAAGGAAGGAAGGTTTTCGGAGCAATGGGAAGTATGTGGAAGACGAGAAATCTCGGAGTGAAAGTAAAAAGTGCACTGATTCAAGGAATTGTTGTGCCAACAGTGATGTATGGGGCTGAGACATGGGCTCTGAAGAAAAAGGAGAAAAGAGGGCTGGATGTGATGGAGATGAGCTGCTTGAGGAGTATGTGTGGAGTTACTCGTAGAGACAGATTGAGGAATGAAGAGATACGTAGGAGAGTGGGGCAGCAGGAACATTTGTCAGCCAGAGTGGACAGAAGGGTGCTGAGCTGGTATGGTCATGTTGAACGAATGGGAGATGAAAGGCTTACAAAGATAATATGTGAGTCAGGTACAAGGGGAGATAGAAGGGCAGGAAGACCCCCATTGAGATGGAGAGACTGTGTAAGAAAGGCTTTGGATGATAGAGGAATGACTATAGATCAGGCAGGGGAAGTGGTGGTGGACAGGAGTGAATGGAGAATGCTTGTGAATAGTTGAGTGAACACATGGTCATTTGGAGTAAGGGGTCGGGCGCAAGTTCGACTAGATAATAGTCCATCAGGCGCCTGGCCCGGGGAGACGATTAATATGAAGGGTGTGCCTGGAAGTGTGGTGGGAGGGACGGCTCCGCTGCATGTCTGCCTGCCGAGATCGGAACCTCTCTGGGTGGTCAGGGGCCGGGGGAGTGCTGGAGCGACCTTGGTAACCCTGGTCTCTGGGTCTTCTCCTGGGTGACCTGGATGTGTGTGAGTTTGTGTTTTTTATCAGTGTTTATTTTTTGTTTTATGTTGTTTTTGTGTTTTCCCTGTTCTTGCTCTGTCTTGAGTCGGCTACCCCGAAAATGGGGATTGGGCCTGAGCATATAGATAGATAGATAGAATAGATAGATAGCTGGTCCTCAGCGGGTTAACAATAACGACATAAATACATCTTGGGAATTATTCGCAAACACTTAATAAAAGTAATGCAAGACTGCATACCATCTAAAATACAGCGTACAGGCCAAAATGATAAGCCCAAATGGTGGAAAAAAGAGATTTTAGATTGTTTGCTTGTTAAAAATTACGAAGAAAGGGTGAAATTTGTAGAACTATGACGCAAAGCCAAAAAGATAATTACGCAAAGTAAAAATACCCTGGAATCAAAGCAAAACAATCCCGAAAGAATTCTATAGTTATATAAGAAAGAAGAAAGTAGTTACTTCAACTGTTGGACCATTAGTCGATGAAAATGGAGAATACACCAAAAACGAAGTACAAATGAGTAATGTCCTCAATACCTTTTTTGCATCAGTTTTTAATACAGAAAACCTCAGTGATATCCCTACAGCATCGCCTGTTCAGATAAATAATTATGATGTTCTAAACAATATCACCATTACAGAGAGAGAAGTATTGAAATGTTTAGCTAAACTCAAGGTAAATAAATCGCCCGGACCTGATACAATCTCACCTAGAGTTCTAAAGGAAGCTAAGGATGAGCTCTCCAAACTACTGACATTGCTATTCAATAAATCCTTGCAGTCTAGAACTATGCCTGATCAGTGGAAGCTAGCCAACGTAACACCGATATTAAATAAAGGCATTAAACTCCTACCCGGTAACTATCGTCCAATGAACTTAACCTCAGTTGCATGTAAAATGCTAGAAACATTCATAAGAGATGGATTTGTAAATCACTTAGAGGAAAATAACATACTTAAAGATACTCAACACGGCTTTCGTAACAAAAGTTCCTGCTTAACAAACCTCTTGAATTTCTTCCACGATATACTCAACCTCTATGATGAAAGTAAAGCTGTAGATATTATAGACCTTGATTTTTAAAAGGCCTTTGACAAAGTTCTCACAAACGTTTACTGCTAAAATTAAAAGCGCATGGAATACAAGACGGTGTGTTGAAATAGATAGAAAATTGGCTAAGCGACAGAAAGCAAAGTGTAGTCATAAACATTAAGGCATCTAAATGGACCAATGTAAGTCGTTGGGTACCTCAGGGATCGGAACTAGGATCAATTATCTTTCTAATTTATATCAACAACATAGATGAGGGTCTCACCTGTACAATCTCAAAGTTTGCTGATCATACAAAAATTGCAACTAGCGTACTCTCAAAAAACAAGTTGAGAATAAGCAACACAATCTAGATAAGTTGTCATGTTGGGTCCAAATCTGGCAAATGAGTTTCAATGTGGATAAACGTAAAGTACCGGTACTACATATTGGATACCGAAAAGAGGAAGCAAACTATTTGATGAATGGCACTCATCTTAAGAGTGTAGACAGAGAAACTGATCTGGGAGTAACCATATCGAGTAACCTAAAACCAAGTCAACAATGTTCAGAAGTTCAATGTAGAGTTACCACAATTATACCTAGCCTAAAGAACAAACCATACGAGGAGAGTCTTAGAGAATTAAATCTATTTCGTTTAACCCAGCGAAGATTAAGAGGCGACTTAATTCAAGTGTTCAAAATCATCAAATGAATCGACAATATGAACTGTAGTAAGTACTTCACTATCAACAAGTCTAATTACACGCGGGGAAACGGTTGTAAAATTATTGGTAAATCTTTTAACTCTCACGAATCTAAGAATTCCTTCTTCAATCGAGTTGTCAACTTGTGGAATGGGCTTCCCCGAGACGTTATAGACTGCAGCATCGTTGATTCTTTTAAACTTCGCCTAGACAAATATCTTGCATCAAACCCGCGACTGACTGCGTTTGTAAATGAATAACTTTATTTTATTCCCCCTCATAATCATCAAAGAATTATTGCGTTTATATATTGCTAAGACGTTACTCTTTTGTTCCCAGATATACGAAAAATCCTTATAACTGTGTTATGTTACTAACCCATTTGTCCCCTACTACCTTCCTAGTCCTGCCACGGTCATTAGATTCAGGGCAGTGATTTCCTATCCAAGTTTCCCTTACCTACTCTAAACCACTGTTTGGACACTTGATCAACAGTGTTACGACCGGCACAACGAAATAAACAAGGGCACTTAATATTGGACTAGAAGATAGGCTATATCTGCAACAGCAGTACGTTAATTCCAAACCCTCGAACTATTAAGCCGGTGAACAAAACACTTAAACCCTCCAGAGTTAATCTACTGGATAACTGGGTATCAATTAACTGGGTTTAGTGCACTTCTACAAAGGCTTTCCGGTGACGGCAAAGCCTACTCACAACAGGAGTACTTTACGTTAATAAAATGCTCTCAAGTAATAACAATGCTTAAATAAACTATAACAAGATTTAATAAAGGAGTATATGCTTACGTTAACTTTAGTGTGAGTCTGAACTCAACACTAAACTCTTCAATGCTCTATGAAAACACTGGAAGTCTAGTCCTACAGCAACCAGATATGGAATCTTCTGAAAACGTCTGATGCTCTAAGATGCTCGTCGAATATAGAACAGAAATAATGCAGGGGCAGGACACCAAAGTGTGTATCTTAAATACACCAACAAGTAGGATACATATATATAAAACAAGGGAGTGCATCAACTCTGTGACAGCACTAATAACAGCCACTCAAAACAGTACTTCCTTAGCCAAAGTAACAGCCATGCTGGGTTGTGCACTATGCATCAACCTAGGCTAAACTAAGATGTGAATAATTCCTAAAGCATACGCAGTTAAAGTTAATAAACACAATGCTGTCTTTCCTATTAATAAAGTCTAGCAGCGGTATAAAAGGTACAAGGAGCCTAGGCAGAGCGCAAGCATGCTCGTAGCCTACTGTCTGCCCTGAACAGATTTCCCCTTATGTTACGTTAAGTTATTAGGAGGCTCTCTTGGTAAGTCCAGATCTCAAGTATCTGGTCTTACCCTGGCGCTCCACAAAGGTAAACAAAAATGAGGTAGCAAGCATACAAGCAAGAGTAGGCAAAAGCCCTTCGCTTGTAAGCTGCTACGCTCACAAAGGAAAAATATGCACAAGGGTTACAGGCTACCTAGCTCTGTCGAAGTCCTACAGGCTCTGACTTGCCATATACATAACTCAGACAATGACCAAAGATACCCTCCACTGTCTAGCATTAAATAGTAGGAAAGAATAACCCAATAATTAGAAGCACCCAATACTATGATACCATGTGACTATGACTCTAATAATCCCTAAAGCTAGTGCAAAACATATATGTGAGAACTGGTGCTGGTAATACGACTGGCCGACTATGGAAGTCGTATGCAGAACCAGAAGGGATGGATAAATGAATAAAGATGAGAAGTATTGGAAAGAAGGAGTTCAGAGAGAGAAACAGCAGTAAAGAGGGTTAGATTGGGGACAGATTGCAAGGGACGTCTAGGACCAAGCAAAACATACCAAGCTGTGAGGAGACACGTGGGTAGGAGCCCCCCAGCACCTAGCTAAGACAGCGGCCCCCAATCACAGACCACTACGTCATAAAGAGCAGGCGTCATATGATACGCCAGGCCCGCCATCCAATCACGAGCGTGGGAACCCCCCACCCAAGCGAGGAATGCGCACGTACATACACACGCACACAGTACCACCTCGCTGCCTCCCTTATCTCTCTCTCCTTGCAACTTCACACTACATATCTTATAACTCTATCAATTATATAAAATACTTCCAAGTGTCACAGACAAGAATAAAGGCAAACACTGATCTGTCTGTGACAACATGAATGCTAAGAAAGAAAGAACATCGTTCTACGATTATTATAGCCCATTTTACTACCCCGCTCAGACAACAGCACCTGCCAGTAGCCTTTGACAAGATCCACCTTGGTCAGGTAACGTGCACACCCGATCTTGTCAACACTGTCATCTACGCGGGGAAGAGGGTAGGCATTGGTGGGGGTTAAGCCGTTCAACCGCCTGAAGTCAATGCAAAACCTGACCTTGCCGTCTGGTTTAGCCTGCAGAGTGACGGGAGATGTCCACCTAACTGCCCCTTGTTCTATCAGCCCCCTCTCCAACATCTAGCCTACTTCCGCTCGGAGAGCCGCAAGTTTAATGGGAGGTACACGATAGGGCACTGATTTAAAGGGGAGTGGTCTCCAACGTCTACATCGTGCACTGCATGAGTTGTGAGGCCTGGGTGCTCGGCAAAAACAGTGGGGTATAAACTGAACAGGTGCTGGATCGCTGCACGCTGTTGCTCAGGCAGGTGCTCAAGCGCTTCCACAGCCACCTGACTCGTGTTCCCCGCCCACTGATCCGCCGAGACATGACAATCCCAACTTTCCTCCACCTGTGCCTCACTGGCCCCCTCTCCTTCTCCACCTTGGTCGCTGCAGACCAACACAGGGACAGTAGGCTGCTCAGGTGGGCGCCTCACAAACTCTTTTAACAGATTCACATGACAGAGCTGATTTTTCTTCCGCCTATCCGGAGTAGCCACAAGGTAATCTAGGTCAGATAACTTCCGCACGACCTTGTAAGGACCGACAAACTTGGCATACATGGGATGGCCTACTAAGGGCAATAAGACCAAAATCTCCTGTCCTACCACAAACTCCCGGAGCTTTGCTTTGATGTCATACCGATCCTTCATCAAGGCCTGATTACCTACCAAATTTCTCCCTGCCAACTCCAGGCTTTTCAGCATCCTGTCTCTACTCTCGAGGACATACTTAATTAGAGAACATGGCGGCACAGTCCCTTCCCAGATCTCTCTCACCATGCTCAGAGGACATCTAACCTGATGCCCGAAAACTAACTCGTTGGGGCTGAACCAAAGGCTCTCCCCAGGTACCTCTCGTGCCGCAAACAAAACGTACGGTGGCCCCAGGACCCAATCCTTGCCATTCTCCAAACAGTAGCACTGCAACATGCTTTTCAAAGTAGAATGCCATCTTTCCAACACCCCTTGACTCTCTGGGTGATAAGCTGAAGAGACAACCGTATTGATCCCATGTTGCTGCATGGTCTGTTTAAAGAGAGTGGACGTGAAATTTGACCCTTCGTCCGACTGAATTTCCTGCGGGTACCCATATCTCGAGCAATACAACAGCAAGTTACGCACAACAGTTTTAGACTTCCCATTTCTCATAGGGTATGCATCAGGGTAGTGAGTGGAGACGTCCATGAGGGTTAGCAAAAATCTGTTACCTGCACTAGTGGGAGGCAGAGGGCCTACCATGTCGATGACAACCTTGCTGAAGGGTGCAACGTAGCCTTAGGTATGCTCTGGTTTGGCTTTCCCACCCTCTGGCAGGTACCACACATCGCCACGCAGGCCGAAACTTGGGCTTTAATGCCTGGCCACCAGAACAACCTACATAACGAGGCCAACGTTTTACTCACACCCAAGTGACCTGCCAATGGAACATCGTGCGCCAACCGCAACAGGCTATCACGGCACTTTTCAGGTACCACCAACTGGTCAACCACTCTTGCCCCACCATCCCAACTACGTCTGGGATCCAAAAAACGGCGATACAGAATTCCCCCAACATGTAAAAAAATCTCCCGGCTGTGCATCCCCGTCCTCATCGAGTTCTATAGCCCCGTTTTCACAACTCTCAAGCCCAGGATCTTCTATTTGCAACCGACATATATCAGAGGGTGCCAACCTGTCCAAATGCTCCTGGAGCAACTTGTGGCCACCCCCGATACTGGGCTGCTCAAGCCTTGCCTGCTTCACCTGGGAACGTTTCTGTCGCGGAGTGCTAACACGCCCTACCATGTCACTAGGGGGGACAGGTTCTGGGGCCACTCCGGACCTCAAAATGGGTGCAAGTACCGAGTCACCAAGGAGTGTCGCTGGGTCCAAACTCTCAACTCGTCCACCAGCTTTGACTTTCTCCTTCCGACCCTTCCTCCGCTGGTCTGAAGCCTGGGTACTAGGCTGTGACACCTGAGCGGACTGAGACCTGGTGACAGCACACGCCATCTGCGCCATCTGGCACCTCTCGATCCACTCTTGCCCCTCCCTACTCGTGTCGGCTGCCCTCTCGGCAACGACTAAGGGTGGAACCTCGGAAATAGGCACCGCAAAGTACCGAGAAGGAGGTCGACCCCTCAACTGGCAATTTCTCCACAACACCCACATCCAACTCCTGTGTCACACCGTCCACCTCAAGCTCCACTCTGACCAGCGGGTAAGACCGCGTAGCATTGATGCCTTGAACCACCACAACCCGAGCCGCGTTAATAGGCTTGCCAGTGAAGTTCTTAATAAGTGTCTGGGAAGCACCCGTATCACGCAGCAACTCAAGCCTATGCTCCACACCAGCCCACCTCACAGTGCCGTGCCCCCTATGACCACAAAAAACATCTCGGACAGGTGACGAGCCCTCCTGCTGCTTCTGCACCGACTGTGACTTCGCAGCCGGCTGTTTACCCCGGGCAAACGCGGAAGACCTCAAAGACACACCGATGTTGCTCACTAGTGACACCACTGCTGTAGACGGTGTGCTCAGACATGAGCGCGCAATATGCCCCTTCTTATGACACTTGAAACACTCCACTTCGCTCTTGGACTTCCCCTGAGGTGGGTAAGGGCCCTGGCCTTTCTTTAACGGGAAGGGTTTCGACTTGGGATCAAAATTGGCAACAGTACTCTTAAATGGGTAATTAGTTGTGTCATTAATTCGGGGGGGGGGGGGGGGGGAGTGGTACGCCCCTTGTTACCTGCCTCAGCTCTCTGTGCAGACCCGCACCCACGAATCAATGACAACCTGAGGTCAAGCCAGCTCAGCCACCTCCTGCAGAGTTTTAGGTTGCTTTTCTTTCAGGTTAAGAGTCAAGTCACCACCAGTACATTTGAAAAATTGTTCTAACATCACTAATTGCTTCACTGCATCAAAAGTAGTTGCCTTCTCCGACCTTAACCAATTCTCAAACGCATCTGACAGCTCTCTAGCGTGTTCCTGGAAAGTACTCTCCTTTCTCTTAGGAACAACCCTAAACTTCAGCCTATAGGTCTCTGGCTGCAACTCATACGCCCTCAGGACAGCCTCTTTCAACGCCTCATAATTCACGCAGGAATCTAGGGGCAAAGCATCGTACGCCTTGAGTGCTTTCCCCATCAATCGTGACGAAACAAGGGCTACCCACTTCTCCTCGGGCCATTGGTGCTCCCGGCACTTTTTCTCAAAACGGAGAAAGAATTCTGTAACTCCTAACTCATCAAACACTGGAACCAACTTAAGTAGATGCGACAGGGACTGATCATGGGGTCGACCCCCCTGGACGACCCGGTTCCTCGTCACCTCTACACAAGTTTTCTCTAGGTCAATATCGGCACAATGCCTTTCAGACTCAGCCTGATATTTATACTTGAGCTCAGACTCATGCTTCCGCTGCTCGAGCTCAGCCTCATGCTTTCGCTGCTCGAGCTCGGCCTGTTTAAACTCAGACTGCTGCTTAAGTTTGGCGAGCTCGACCTGAAGCAACATCTCGGGAGACAAACTTTGAAGAGCGGGTGCTACTATTGGGGACCCACCCCGTGAGTCACCTAGAGGCATACCCAACCGCCAGCGGACATCGGCCTGTGGGAACGTACTCGGCTCCGGACCCCGAGGGGGCGCCATGATAGGAGTTGAGTGGAATGGGGGCTGGGACGAAGGTGCCCCAGCTCCCGCTCCACCCGAACCCCCCTGCACCCCACCCAGCACACAGGTAACCAGCTCACTTCTCGACAAACCGCTAGTACCAGAAAACCCTAAGACCGTGGCTACACACTGCAGTCCGTACCGGTCCAGTCCCGACACCCGGTCCGCCGTCACAGGCTCCTCCAAAAAACCTCCGAGCATCCTTCTCATTGTTCACCACCCGAACGCCGTCAACCAACTCCACCTTCTCCACCTCCTCGCCTGTCTCTCGCACTGTGTCCTCACTATACTCAGACCCGTCCAGTGACATGATGGAGTCAACAACAAAAATTCTCAAGTCAAGACAAAAGTAGCCAAACTCTCACGTAGCTTTATTCACAAAAAATATTCGAAGATGTTTTTAAGTGCAATACTAGGTCACCAATAAACTCCAACAAGTTCCATATATCCTCAAAACAATGTCCACTGCCAACACTGCGAGAAATAAATTCAACCCCAAATGGCAATAAGATTTCTCCAAAAAAAAAACTGCAAGATTCAGTTCACTATATACTGGACTAAGGTCGCCATTTGTTACGACCGGCACAACGAAATAAACAAGGGCACTTAATATTGGACTAGAAGATTGGCTATATCTGCAACAATGGTATGCTAATTCCAAACCCTCGAACTATTAAGCCGGTGAACAAAACACTTAAACCCTCCAGAGTTATTCTACTGGATAACGGGGTATCAATTAACTGGGTTTAGTGCACTTCTACAAAGGCTTTCCGGTGACGGCAAAGCCTACTCACAACAGGAGTACTTTACGTTAATAAAATGCTCTCAAGTAATAACAATGCTTAAATAAACTATAACAAGATGTAATAAAGGAGTATATGCTTACGTTAACTTTAGTGTGAGTCTGAACTCAACACTAAACTCTTCAATGCTCTATGAAAACACTGGAAGCCTAGTCCTACAGCAACCAGATATGGAATCTTCTGATAACGTCTGATGCTCTAAGATGCTCGTCGAATATAGAACAGAAATAATGCAGGGGCAGGACACCAAAGCATGTATCTTAAATACACCAACAAGTAGGATACATAATTATATATAAAACAAGGGAGTGCAACAACTCTGTGAAAGCACTAATAACAGCCACTCAAAACAGTACTTCCTTAGCCAAAGTAACAGCCAAACTGGGTTGTGCACCATGCATCAACCTAGGCTAAAATAATAAGTGAATAATTGCTAAAGCATACGCAGTTAAAGTTAATAAACACAATGCTGTCTTTCCTACTAATAAAGTCTAGCAGCGGTATAAAAGGTACAAGGAGCCTAGGCAGAGCGCAAGCATGCTCGTAGCCTACTGTCTCCCCTGAACAGATTTCCCCTTATCTTACGTTAAGTGACTAGGAGGCTCTCTTGGTAAGTCCAGATCTCTAGTATCTGGTCTTACCCTGGCGCTCCACAAAGGTCAACAAAAATGAGGTAGCAAGCATACAAGCAAGAGTAGGCAAAAGCCCTTCCCTTGTATGCTGCTACGCTCGCAAAGGAAAAATATGCACAAGGGTTACAGGCTACCTAGCTCCGTCGAAGTCGTACAGGCTCTGACTTGCCATATACATAACTCAGACAACAACCAAAGATACCCTCCACTGTCTAGCATTAAATAGTAGGAAAGAACAACCCAATAATTAGAAGCACCCAATACTATGATATCATGTGACTATGACTCTAATAATCCCTAAAGCTAATGCAAAACATATATGTAAGAATTGGTGCTGGTAATACGACTGGCCGACTATGGAAGTCGTATGCAGAGCCAGAAGGGATGGATAAATGAATAAAGATGAGAAGTATTGGAAAGAAGGAGTTCAGAGAGAGAAACAGCAGTAAAGAGGGTTAGATTGGGGACAGATTGCAAGGGACGTCTAGGACCAAGCACAACATACCAAGCTCTGAGGAGACACGCGGGTAGGAGCCCCCCAGCACCTAGCTAAGACAGCGGCCACCAATCACAGACCACTACGTCATAAAGAGCAGGCGTCATATGACACGCCAGGCCCGCCATTCAATCACGAGCGTGGGAACCCCCCGCCCAAGCAAGGAATGCGCACGTACATACACACGCACACAGTACCACCTCGCTGCCTCCCTTATCTCTCTCTCCTTGCAACTTCACACTACATATCTTATAACTCTATCAATGATATAAAATACTTCCAAGTGTTACAGACAAGAATAAAGAAAAACACTGATCTGTCTGTGACAACATGAATACTAAGAAAGAAAGAAATCGTTCTACGATTATTATAGCCCATTTTACTTCCCCGGCGAGCGCTAGCGAGTACGAGTACATTCTGGCAAGCTGGCCAGCGTAACAACAGTGTTTTGGTCTTTTGGAGGACAAGCAGCCTAGAGGGGTCACTAGAACTTGTTTTGTGTGTTTTTTTTTTTTTCTATGTGAGTGAGGGAGGCAAAAGGCAGAACTGCCTATAGCTAGTGCCTCCCCCGAAGTTGAAAGAGTGACAGGGCCAAAATCAAGGGACGTTCGAGCCAAAATGCCTGGACACACAGAGTTTGAAGCAATTTAAGTCATAGGAAGAGGGAAAGACTGATTATGGGAGAGAGTTCCAGAGTTCAGCTGTTGAATAGAAGAAAGACTGAGAGTAACGTTTCACTCTTGGGTTGGAGAGTTGCACAGAGTAAGGGTGGGATTGTGTTGCAAGACGGGTACAAAGGAGTACAAAGGAGTATAAAGGAAATTAAGCAACAACAGATCTAGTGACCCTTCTAGGTTGCTTGTCCTCCGAAACACTGAGGATCAAGTGTCCAAACAGTGGTTTAGAGTGGGTAAGGGAACATTGGAAAGCGAATTACTGCCCTGGAACTAATGTCCGTGGCAGGATTAGGAAGTTAGTAGGGGACAGATGGGTTAGTAACTGAGGGGGGGATAAAATAAAGTTATTCATTTACAAACGCAGTCAGTCGCGGGTTTGATGCGAGATATTTGTCTAAGCGGAGTTTAAATGAATCAACGGTGATGCAGTCTATAACATTTCAGGGAAGCTCATTCCACAAGTTGACAACTCGATTGAAGAAGAAATTCTTAGATTCGTGTGAGTTAAAAGATTTACCAATAATTTTGCAACCGTTTCCCCGCGTGTAATTAGCTTGGTCGATAGTGATGTACTTACTACAGTTCATATTGTCGATGCCTTTGATGATTTTGAACACTTGAATTAAGTCACCTCTTAATCTGCGCTGGGTTAAAGGAAATAGATTTAATTCTCTAAGACGCTCTTCGTATGGTTTGTTCTTTAGGCTAGGTATCATTTTGGTAACTCTACGTTGAACTCGTTCTAGCTTGTTTATATCTTTTTGGTAATAAGGGCACCAGGATTGAACGCAGTATTCCAGAAGAGGGCGGACTAAGGAATTGTAAAGGGTTAGGATAACTTCTTTGGATTTATGCTCAAATGACCTGCCTATAAAGCCAATTATTTTGTTTGCCTTCTTAACAACTTCTGAACATTGTTGACTCGGTTTTAGGTTACTCGATATTGTTACTCCCAGATCGGTTTCTCTGCTTACATTCTTAAGCTGAGTGCCATTCATCGAATAGTTTGCTTTCTCATTTAGGTATCCGATATGTAGTACTTTACATTTATCCGCATTGAAACTCATTTGCCAAATTTGGGCCCAACATGACAATTTATCTAGATTGTGTTGCATTACGTCAACTTGTTCTTTTGAGAGTACGCTATTTGCAATTTTTGTATCGTCAGCAAATTTTGAGATTGTACAGGTGAGACCGTCATCTATATCGTTGATGTAAATTAGAAAGAGAATTGGTCCTAGTACCGATCCCTGGGGTACCCCGCTACTTACATTGGTCCATTTAGATGCCTTACCGTTTATGACTACTCTTTGCTTTCTGTCGCTGAGCCAATTTTCTATCCATTTCAACACACCGTCTTGTATTCCATGCGCTTTTAGTTTTAGCAGTAAACGTTTGTGGGGAACTTTGTCAAAGGCCTTTTGAAAATCAAGGTATATAATATCTACAGCTTTACTCTCATCGTAGAGGTTGAGGATATCGTGGAGGAAGCCTAAGAGGTTTGTTAAACAGGAACGTTTTTTACGAAAGCCGTGTTGAGTATCTTTAAGTATGTTATTTTCCTCTAAGTGATTTACGAGTCTGTCTCGTATGACCGTTTCTAGCATTTTACATACAACTGAGGTTAAGCTAATTGGACGATAGTTACTGGGTAGGGATTTGCTGTCTTTTTTTAATATCGGTGTTACGTTGGCTAGCTTCCACTGATCGGGCATAGTTCCAGACTGCAAGGATTTATTGAATAGTAATGTCAGTGGTTTGGAGAGCTCATCCTTAGCTTCCTTTAGAACTCTAGGCGAGATTTTATCAGGTCCAGGCATTTTATTTACCTTGAGTTTATCTAAACAATTCAATACTTCTCTCTCTGTAACGGTGATATTGCTTAGAACATCTGAATTATCAATCTGAATCGGCGATGGTGTAGGGATATCACTGAGGTCTTCTGTTGTAAAAACTGATGCAAAGAAGGTATTGAGGGCATTACTCATTTGTACTTCGTCTTTGGTGTATTCTCCATTTTCATCGACTAACGGTCCAACAGTTGAAGTAACTACTTTTTTCTTTCTGATATAACTATAGAATTCTTTCGGGTTTGTTTTACTTTGATTCGCAATATGTAACTCTAAGGTCTTTTTACTTTGCTTAATTAACTTTTTGGCTTTGCGTCGTAGCTCTACAAATTTCAGCCGTTCTTCGTCATTTTGTGAGGATTTTAATCTATCATTAGCAAATTTTTTAGCAAGCAGGCAGTTTGAAATATCTTTATTCCACCATTTGGGCTTATTATTATGGCCTGGACGCCGTATTTTCGATGGTATGCAGTCTTGCACTGCTTTTAGGTAAGTGGCTTCGAATAACTTCCAAGATGTATTTATGTCGTTATTGTGAATTAAAAAGCTCCAGTCAGTTTCTTTAAACATAGCTCTAAGTTTATGGAAGTTTGCTTTCTTGAAATTAGGGACTTTTTCGATGCTACTATTTGGTTCGTTACTAGTAAACTTTAAAGTGAAAGTTATCGTACGATGGTCGCTGTTACTGAATTCATCACCAACATTCAAATTCTCTATTAATTCTTCTTTTGTTGCAAGTACAATGTCAAGAACGTTATTACCACGGGTTGGCATTCGAACAAATTGATAAAGCGAACTCTCTTGCAAGTTCGTATACAAGTCATGTCCGGAGTGTGAAGTAAGAGTATCGCCCCACTTGGTCACAGGTAAATTAAAGTCGCCAAAAATTACGGTATCTTGTGAGTTACTTACATCTGCAATTTGTTCGTAAATTTCTCGGTCAGTTTGCACTGATTGAGCTGGAGGTCTGTATATTAATGCAAGTATTATTTTTGTACCTTTATTATTCTTTATTAGCACAAAAGATGCGTCGACGTTCACAATTTGAGGTTTTGACAAGAGGGTAGGGTTAAGACTTTCTTTGATATAAAGTAAAACGCCACCTCCATTTCGATTTATTCGGCTTTTCTCAAACATTACATAACCGGGAAGTGAATACTCTGCTAAAAAGTCTCTATCTTCTGTATTGAGCCAAGATTCTGTTATGCCAATCACATCATAATTTTCTGTAAACACTAGCTCCTCTAAATCTGAAAATGTATTGCGTATGCTACGAGCGTTTGCATAGAAAACCTTTAAATTTGTTATTTTAGAACTCACGGAACGCTCTTTAATAATATTTTTGGTTCTTGTCGGATCTACATTTATGTTCATGGCTGTCCTCGGTCCTCGCTGTCTTCGGTCCTTATCGCTGGTGGTCCTCGGTTGCCTCTGTTTTTTTCTTGGCGTTGGATGATTTATGTCACTGCTGCTTCTTCTCGGATGGCGTTTTTTGATCCATGGCTGCGGACTGCTTCGTGTAGGAGACGACCCATGCGTGCTGAACCCACAGGGTTTAGATGAGTGCCATCCTTGCGGAACAGAGTAGGCTGGTTGTAGAAGTTGTCCCAGAGGTTGATGAATTCAACTTCTTCCCTCAGACACAAATATTTTAGTCGGCTATTTGTGTTGAAGGCCTTGTCGTAGAATTTGTCAGGTGCGTCGATCTTGGGGAGAATGATGATATTCCTTGACTTGTTTTTGTAGTGCTGGATCATCTTGCGATATTTCTCCATCAACTCTTCGGATCTGGTGCGCATGACGTCATTTGAACCAGCATGGATGACAAAAAGGGTATTTTCATTTGCATCCTTTGTGGTATCTTCGAAGGCTTCCACAATGTCGTCCAGTCCAGCTCCTGGGATGCAAAATCTTTTTCGTTGATTTGGGACTCTGTCGCAGAACTCTTCGACCTGTCCTCGTAGGATGGAATCCCCAACGAGCCTGGTCTCCTCTGGTTCGTCTTCCATCTCTACCAATATCTCAAATCTGTTTGACATTGTGACTGGTAGATGAGACCTTTTCTGCGTTGGCCGTGCACCGTTCCTCACTGGTGTAAATCGGAAACCTGTGGTGGCGGGACTCTATGTACAGGTCGGGGAGAGGAGTGGTTAGAACGGGGGCGAGGGGTTGGTACTGTTCGTGCTAGCAGGCTTCTTGCGGCTCTCAAAATGACAGTGTGGGCTACCCGGGCGATCTGGCCGAAAAACGTCTAGGCCTAGGCTACCGTATTTTTGTTTAGTTTAACTGCTAGAAATTTCCCACGCATCTATAAATGTAGTGCGGTTTCCAATCTGTAGACTGGCATTGAGTAGAGCTCTCTATGTCAACTGGTTCAGTTGTGATGACGATTTCAGTGGAGAGCACTTGCAGGCGATGTTAGCAATATGACAATCTTTTCACTACTGAAACAACGACATACAGACATACAATAACAAACGAGTCTTCTCTTTCTTGTTTTCGGAGGTGCGGTGACGTAACGATCGGCTTTGTTTACATACATCGGACGCACAGCGTTCAGACCAAGCTGAATAGGCTTTCAAGCTTACAGATTTTAAAATGACAACCGGGCACCTGCCCTTCATTCGTGGTGTCATTTTAAAATGACAACCGGGCCAGAAGGGTTAAATTTTTTTTTTTTCTCTGACTCTTAAGAGTCTTCCCGCAGTCCGCCGGGGGAACTCTTAAGAGTCTTCCCGCAGTTCCCGGGTTAAATGTCAGTATGCAAATTTATAAACTCTCTTCTGGCCTTGATGGGAAGCCAATGTAGATCTATTAGATAATAATTATGTGGTGGGTGTTCTGGGTGGAAGTGAAAATATTAGTCTACCACACCTATTGAGAACCGACTGGAGTTTCTTCAAAGTAGCATTTGGTAGACCAATGAACAATGAATTACAGTAATCAATTCTAGATATAACAAATGATGAATAAGGGTCAAAAGAGATTCCTTGCTCAAGAACTTCCTTATAGCATAAAGGTTACGAATGTAAAGGTGACAACTCTTCACGACACTATTTATATGATTCTTAAAGTTCAGATTTTTGTCGAATACAACGCCCAAGTTTCTCACTGATTCCAAAGGTTGGAGCTGTGATTCACCGAATTCTAGACATCCAAAATCTTCATGGACACTATTTCTCAAATTACCATCTATGACTATAATCTCTGTCTTGTTGTCATTCAAGTTGAGCTTCCTTCTAGTCATCCTGATCTTCAAGTCTGACAAGAGTGATGAAAATGTATTCTTTACCTCATCGATATTATTAATTTCAATATACAACTGTGAATCATCTGCATAGAAATGATACTTAACACCATGTGCATCCAGTAAGGATGAATAAATAAACATAACAGTATTTTTTCTACATTTAATGATCTGAGCCGGACAATATTCTGCCTGAAAAAAACAAGCAATCTCCAGTATATTTTGTGAGAAAGTTTAAATACTCTAGAACAGCGTTTAATTTGTATAGACAAAAGACAAAATTACACTTTTAAAATATTTAATAATCTATAGGGACTCCCTATTCAGAACAGGAGGGAAGGGTAAGTGATAAAGGACAAAGGAGGATATAAAAGTAGAAGAGATAATTATACTCCTTCTCATATACTGACAATGACTGGCTTGCTCAAGTTGATCATTGAGCAGAATCCAGGCCCCGGGAATTCAACATGCTAGATAGCACCTGCAAATTAATTATTTTCATTATTCTATAAAGAAATTGAAAACGAACCTAACTTATATTTATTCAAACTACAACATAAATTAAATTTAGAGGGCATAAGGAGGTTAATTTTGCAAGTAGGCCAATTATTTGGGAATATCCATAGACATATAGTTTTAAATTAGGGAAAATCCTGGCTACGAGTGGCAGTGGAGACTGGAGAGTTGCCAGCGGTAGTCAGATTTGGGGACTTTTGTCCGAGAGTTGAAAAAACAGAGTCATCACTTCTTAGCACGATTGATTGTACATTGATTTGCAATGTGATAATTTAATATTATGGGATTGTTTTCCCAGTTTTATTATAGTATGGGTCTTGTTCTATCTATGTATCAGGGTGTCAAACGTGAGACCTATTCCCGTCTTTTCAGTCATTAATACTAAATATACTAAATTAATATATTTATGCTTTTCATGTGTTATGAAGCAATCAAATTGCCAAAACAATGTCATGTCAATATTCTAAAAAAAAAAATCATAATCACTGCAATCTTAAAACAAAACTGCTCCGGTTGACACAACTTTGGAAGTATAATCTATCTATCTATCTATTGCCTGACGCCGTGATTCCCGAAGGGGTGGCCACGAACGAAACGCTCCCATGCACCTCTGTCCCCAGTCAGTCGACGCCCCACGTCTCAACCAGCACCGCCTTCATCCATATACTTCTTCACTCCATCCTTCCACCTCTCTTTCGGTTTACCTCTCCCTCTTTGTCCTTCCACCTCGCTCTCGTATACCCTCTTAGTCATTCTCTCGCTTCCCATATATTCTATATGACCAAACCATCTCAAGGTGTTCCTTTTCACACTTCCCAGCACATCTACCTCCACACCACACCTTCTTACTTCCTCATTCGTCTGTATAATACATAATACATTGCATATAGAAAGATTAAGGTGGGTTAAAACAAAGCAATAACATATGTGTATTATCTCGTGGTAGTGCAATTAGCGCTTGAAAGTAAACCGTAGTGCTAATAAGTTTCCAAGAAGCTCAACTGAGTGTGAGAGAGTTAATGTATTGGTACACTCACACGTACTAAAAGTTGCTTAGGGGTTGGTCCTCCCTTCCCCTACTCCACCCTGGGCAGGTGGAAGGGGGGAATCTGGTCCAAGTCTGCCCCACCTTCCACCCCCAAACTATTCCCAACTCCCCCACCTTGACAGCTGGCATTTAGTGATTAGCGACGATTGTTCTCATGTAGCATTAATTATTGTTAAACCATCATTGCACATGCTTACAATGGTCAACATTTAAAATATATTAGGAATTTATTAATACAATATACTGTATAATTGCATTCTCAAAATGAGTCTTTATACACAACGTGGGTTACAAGAATCTCGGCTGTCGTGGGCTTCTGTCTCTCTCTCTTTCCTTACCTCTCTCTCTCTCTCTCTCTCTCTCTCTCTCTCTCTCTCTCTCTCTCTCTCTCTCTCTCTCTCTCTCTCTCTCTATCTTAACACCAGCCTACGAGGTCAGTTCATTCAGGGTTTTAAAATATGTAATGGGTTTGATAATATGTATCATAACAAAATGCTTAGCCTCAATATGAATACAATACGCAACCATGAATGGCAGTTAGAATTGAAAAGGTTCAGCAATAGTATTTGTGGAAACTGTTTCCTATTTATGATCTGTTCTACCTGGAACAAATTTTCCTCAGAAGTTGTAAACATTATCTCAGTTGAACAGTTCAATAAGACAGTATATAGTATTTTGCATATTCTGTAAGGAGTGTAGTACACTGAAAAATGTCTCTCCTTCCACTTCGAATATTTCCCCCGTAATGGACCGCAAGATCTTTGAGATACTAACTATTCCATGTAACTCCTTGTAACTCTCATAGCACACACTTTCTACAACCAAGATTAAACGGGTTTGAATGTGGTATATTTACCTTCATTAGTGTGTGTGATGAATGTTGCCTGCATTCGATACACATAGAGGAGAGTTGATGGTAAAACTGTCTATTAATCCTATTAAGTATTTCGAAATTTGTGGAGGTGAGAGGCTGGCATCACAGATAGAGGCAGATAAGGGAGAAGTGAGAAGGCGAGCCCTGTTACTCAAGGGCTCTATACTCAAACCTTACTAAAAGTTAACACCGACTTTGATAGTAAGTTGTATCGAATTCTATATTTAATTGATTGACAAAAGTGTATAGGCCACACCAAATGAAATGCAGACCGTTTATAGCATGAATGGTAATGAATAAATGGTAGAAATTGATTGAAATAATAGATGGAACCACCAATAACAGTTGCAACACTATTCCAGCCAATCTTTGCCTTTAGTCCTTTCCTGTTATGATATAAAAGCCCGACTGTGTAACTAATTTGAGAACCTAGGAGTAGATTGTAGAGGTGCCCACGTTGATGTGTATTGCAATAATGATGCACATTATATTCTGAATGCTGTATGAGATTGGATTTAATTATGGTATTATTATATATAATAATATATAATATTATATAATAATATATAATATTATATAATAATATATAATATATAATAATTGGATTTAATTATGGTATTATTATATTATTATATGGTATTATTATTATAACCCCCCTGGGGGTTAGGGAATAGAATATGCCCCACGTGCCTTCTGCGTGTCGTAAGAGGCGACTAAAGAGGTTGGGTCGGTGGGGTTGCGACCCCCACCCGGAAAAAATATCTAAGCAAAGAAAAACGAACGAACAGCCTCGGATGCGGACGGAATCAACGTTGACGAACCACGACCGACTAAGGACATGCCTTCGGACATTCTGAGAATGGCTATGTGGAATGTTAGTGGCATGAATGATGGCACAAAAGAGAGAGAGGTTCTGGAAGTGTTAGTAAATGCCAGGCTGGATGTATTGCATATAATAATAATAATAGACAGAGACCAAATGGGAAGGTTCAGATGTGAGAGAGTGGGAGTGTGGAATGGGTGTGTGTGCTGGAGTGAGTGAAGGAACAGCGAGAGAAGGTGCATGTTTGTTTGTAAGTAGCAAATGGAAAGAATGTGTAAGAGAGTATGGGTCTGTGGTTTCAAGCATTGTGTCGGTGAGAATGAAAGTAGGAATACAAACGCGGGTGATTGTATGCGTGTATGCCCCGACTGAGGATATACTTGAAAGAAAGAAAGAGGAGTTCTGGATGAATGTGGAGGCGTGCCTGGAGAAGTTTGACAAGAACGAAAGAA
The DNA here is from genome assembly GCA_037953745.1 of Lithodes maja. Taxonomy (NCBI): domain Eukaryota; kingdom Metazoa; phylum Arthropoda; class Malacostraca; order Decapoda; family Lithodidae; genus Lithodes; species Lithodes maja. The sequence continues at coordinate 1,862 of JBAKBP010011117.1, read as the reverse complement.
TATTTCTGATTGGGGATATGAATGGTAAGGTGGGTGATAGGAAAGTTGAGGGAGTGGTGGGAGGGTGGGGGGTACCATCAGAGGTGAATGGGAATGGTAGTGCACTTGTGGACGTATGTGTGGGGAGGAGGCTGTGGATAGCCAACACCTTCTTCCGACACAGAATGATCCACAGGTACACGTGGAAACGGATGTTGACGATGAAGGATAAGACAGTGGTGGAACGAAAGTCATTGATTGATTATGTATGTGTGGATGAACGAATGAAGAAATCTGTGATGGATGCTAGGGTGTATAGGGGTATTGGAGGGGGTCTGTCTGATCATTATGTAGTGGTAGCTAAGGTTAGGATACAAAAGAAGTGGGTGAGGACAGCTGGAGGGAGGCGAGAGGAGGGTGGAATGGTGAGGAGGGTGGAGAGGTTGCAGGAGGAGGAAGTCAGGGAGGAGTACAGGAGAGCAGTGGAAAGACGACTAGGTCGGTTCGACCTGGAAGTTATGGAGGAAGTGGAGGAGATGAGCAAGGTGTTTAAGGATGAGATCTGTGCAGCATGTGAGGAGGTGTATGGAGGGAGGGGAGTGAAAGGTACAGCATGGTGGACAGAAGAGGTAAGAATAGCTGTGGAAGAAAAGAAGAAAGCATATAGAGAGTGGTTGGGTAGTAGAGGGAATGAAGATTCCGAGAGACAGAAACGAGCGAGGTATGTGGAGAGTAAGAGGGTGGTGAAGAGAGTAGTGAAGGAAAGTAAGAGAAGAGTAGATGAGGAATTTGGAAGGAATCTGAGTGTAAAAATGGAGGGAGAGTAAGAAACTGTTCTGGAAAGAAGTCAAGAAAGTTAGGGAAGGTAGCAAGGGAAACAGTAAGGGTGTGAAAGATAAGAATGGGAGAATGCTAGCCGAGAAGCAAGAGTGAGTCGAGAGATGGAGGGAGTACTTCAGTAAGTTGCTATATGTAAGGAATGAAGAGCCAGCAAACATAGCTGGATATGGTATGGGAGGGAGAAGAAGAGAAGTAGTGGAGGAGGAGGTGGGGATCAGGAGGTCAGAAGTGTGGGAAGCCATGAAAAGAGTGAAGTTGGGGAAGCACCAAGAACAGATGGAGTGTGTGGGGAAATGCTGCAGGTATGTTGGTGAGATACTGATGGAATGGGTATGGAAAATGTGCAAACTAGCATGGGAGAAAGGGAGTGCACCTGAGTGTGTGGTAACCGCCGAGGAATATGTCTTGTAAGCGTAGTAAGGAAGGTGTACAGTAGGGTAGTGATTGAGGGAGTGAGAGCGAGAACGGACAAATGGATAGGTGACGAGCAGGGTGGGTTTAGGGAGGGAAGAGGATGTGTAGATCAGATTTTTACCCTGAAATGTGTTGTGGAGAAATATCTGGAGGAGCAACAAAAGCTGTATGTTGCCTTTATGGACTTGGAGAAGGCATATGACAGAGTGGATAGAGAAGGTATGTGGAAAGTACTTAGAATAATTATGGAGTAGATGGCAAGTTGCTGAAAGCAATGAAGAACATGTATGAGGGTGCAAAGGCGGCAGTACATGTGGAGAATGAGCAAAGTGAGTTCTTTGATCTGAATGTTGGGTTGAAACGGGTGTGTGATGTCCTCGTGGTTGTTTACTGTATACAGTATATGAATGGAGTCATGAAAGAAATACAAGGAAGAGCAGTGGATGTTGGCGTATCGCTGATAAGGGAGGGAAACTAGTGTAAGTTACCTGTACTGCTGTTTGCTGATGATAGCCTACAGTTCTGATGAGCGATAATGAATGGGAGTTGCAGGGTCTGGTATATATGTTTGGAACAGTGTGCGAAAAACGGAATCTGAAGGTAAATGCGGGGAAGAGCAAGGTTATGGT